>CM076576.1:560660805-560776941 GCA_034641835.2 Pinus albicaulis | reverse complement strand
GTTCCTCCTTCTGGACCTTTGTAGTGGCAACAGTGGCGTTGGGCTCCGCATCGATAATCTGTTTCCCTTTTTCATTCCCCTTTTCAGGTTCTGATTCGGATTCGGAGCATGCATCTGACTCAGAAGCCCTCATCTCGGCCACTAGCGACTGCTTGGCCCGACACTCACTTGTGTTGTGAGTGGAGCTCTTATGGAACTCACACCACTTTCCCGTGTCTTTCTTTGGCTTTGCGGTGCTGTTCTTCTCTTGTGGCTTTGACGAGTTGTCTTTAGCCACCATGCCTTGGCTCTGTCCTTTTTTCTGTGGTTTGGAAGCACTTTTCCCTTGCCTTTGATTCACAGATCCAAAGTCTCGCTTCTTCTGTTTGAATTTTTGCTCAATCTTGGCAGCATACCGATATGCCGTACCAAGCAAGGAGATGTCGAGGAACTCCATGACCTCCTAAATGTATCTGTGCAGACAAATGCGATACTTTAGCACCAAATGTTTCTCTGAATCTTTGATACCCAACTTTGTGCGCAGGGTATGGAACAGATTCGTCAGCTCATGCACATCTTGATCCCTTTGTTGTCGCAGCGTGGTCCATTGTATGTACTTGTCCTCATAGCTCCCCACGGGATAGTACTGTTCCTTGATGGCGTCTCGGAAAGAATTCCAAGTTGGTACGGCCGAGAACAGAGAGGGTTTTGTCTAGTCCTTGTTCTCACAGTAGGTTTCCCACCAGTCCTTAACATGGGGGGTAGCTTTGAGGAGTGCAAAAATAATCTTCTCCCGGTCTGAAAAGTCATGAACAGAGAAATATCCTTCTAATAGATTCAACCATCTATCTACGGCATCTGCGTCTATTTGACCCTCAAATATGGGCATGTCAAAATTTACTTGTACCAGCAAAAGGATTCGCACCTCACATGGTGAGTGGCACGGATGCGCAGATGCGCCGCGGTGGGTAGCCGTTGAAGGATACGAGCAAGAAGTTATCCATCATCGCATTCCTTTGTTTCGAGACCTCTCAGTGTAAGATAAGGATCTCACTCCTCATCTTTCTTTTCGTCCCCCATGGGTGTCCGTCGAGGTTTGCGAGGCTGATCTTGCAAAGGTTCCACCAGATCAAGCCCTAGCTCCTTATACCCCGACCTCGTTTGGGACATGCAAAGAAGGATCGAGAAGAAGCAGACCGCTCTGATACCACTGATCCGGATTTATGCAGGAATGCAACAGAATAAACATATAACCATAAAAATAGAGATGCAGCAGAAATAGCACTTCATTTCATTAATATCAAAGAACTGAAATTTGCTTACAGACAGAATGGAAATAAAACTAGCTAGGGCACTGGTAGCTATCTCTGAGAAGAGATGTGGCGGCTACAGGCCTCTGAACTGAGTTACAATGAGGCTCGAGGGCCTATTTATTATTTAGAAACAATGGAGAATCCTAAACATCCAAAAACCTAACCCTAGGAGATGAAGCGCCAAAACTATGGGCCCCGTTTGGGTAAATTGGTGTTTCAACTTCCCAGGGACGTAACTTTGGCATACTATCTCTGTTTGATGCACATGATACATAATTAGAAATCTCTATCCGAGGACTAAAACTTTCGCCATGAATATCATTCTGGAACGGAATGATATTCACTAGAGGCACGATGCCCAAAAAACATCGTTTAGGGCCTCAAAATGGCTCCGAAAGTTCAGGACCCAAAAAACTGCTAAAAATAGTAAGTTATGCCGAAACTGAAAAACTAAAAGGGACAATGGTGGGGGCCCAAGTGTAATAGGCAGGTGGCCACCAATATCCACCTGTATCAGAGGGTTTTCTAGATGACAGATTGACATATGGAATTCAGCTTCTAGAAAACTCAGCTATGGATATAGTCATCACTAACATGTAAAAAATACCGATGGCTAACAGCCTCCATGAGAGTAGTGGCTTTAATGAGTGGGAACCAAGGTGTGAAGGCTCACAATGCATATGAGGAAGGGCAAGGTAGACATAGAGGACACGTTAGATGATTATTGATTTTTATATTTTTAGATCTAGGTTTGTTAGGTGACATTTCTATGCATGCTTTTGCTGTTTAGTAGGGTCTGTTGTACTATTTAGTACAAGGGTGTTCCCAAGCAGGAATCTCATACTCATCCTCAAGGAACTTGGAGTGCCTACTTAGGAGAGATTATTGAGCTGTATAGCCTAAATCTAGGCATCAGTCCAAGCTTCAGTCTTTAACTAGGGCACAATTTCTGTGCAGAGTTGTTTTGTGTTGCAGGGTGTTGCAATGGAGGGTTTCATTGGGCCATTTCTGAGTTTATTTTTCAGTGGAGGAAGCATTACTTCCCTTGGGAGGCCAGAAAGGAAGGTCCTTGGGATTTATTTCATATATTGGCACTAGGCCAACCTATTTTTATCACATACAATGCATATTCCCTCATAGACTGCATTATTCTAGTGAGCAATTGCAGTGGAGGATTCAGTGCTCGATTTGGAGGGTGAGATCTTCAAGGAAGGGATCAGCCTTTCACTTGGAGGTTATATTGGAAGAGAGATATACATTCCATATCAGTTTCAACCACCTACTCTTATTTATTCAGTTGCAGCTGCAATTCAGTCCTAGGGCTGCATTTCAGCAGTTTGCACTTTTGGATATTTCTGGAAACCCTTTTTGGGTTGTCTTTGAAATGTGTTTGGGAGCCTAGATATTCACTCCTGACATTATTTGAGATATATAACAACATATCTATATTTTTATATATTTCATGTAGCAGTTTAGGCCCTAAAACCGCGTTGTCTTGGCTCAAGGCATTTGTATAGCAGTTATTTCTCATGTATTGACATATTTTCTTAGTGGAGGCTTGTATTGTATTGCTTGAGAGACTTGATTCTAAATATCTTGTGCATATTATTGCTAATATGTTAAAAATATGGTTGAAAATTTGTCTCATATAATGGTGTATTGATGTATTCACAGCTATTTCCATTATTTTGTTCTTTATTGCTGTCTTTTCCATTTTGGAATATTATAAATGATGGCATGACATCACATGTCACTTTGAGAAATGAGTTGATGTGACTGAAACATGATTTTTAGAAATGGAAATGTTACCTTTACCTTTATTTCTTTTTTTCCTAAGATGACAAGTCCCATTAATGGTGACCTGAGTGATGGACATTACTCTTTTTTTCTTTTTATGAACATTACAATGACAAGTCAAGTGAAATCCTAGACCATGACCTAAATGATGACATATTAACTTCTTCATGACCTAAGACACCTAAATGATGACATGAACATGATGAGTGATGATAACCATGAGCAAGTGGAGGGAGTAACACTGACCTAGACAACAACTGATGATCAAATTTTATTTGAAACTGTAAACTTTGACCTAGGACCCTATCAATTAATATTGAAAGAGTACATTTGATCAATGGTGACTCATAGACACTAATAGGTGGGAAAAAATAGGAGTTGAAATAGCATGACATGCAACATGATCGGGTTAGAAGAGGAGTGATAAGGGTTTGATTTGCACTGCAACAGTCCACACTCGCTTGCTAACATTGCTTCTTTGTTGGCATGCCGGGTGGCATGCTAGGTCCCCACCCTCTTGTGGGGTTCTTGGATGTGTTCGATAATGTGGTTTGACCCCCCGAAATTAATTCCTATCGTCAATATACCCCACTTACCTTTTTTAATTTTAATTTATGGGAGTAAGAACTAGCTTAATTGTCGCACTTGTTACCCTGCCAGAGTTCCATGGAGAGTGAGCAGCTTCAATATGGATGTAAATACATCTAAGAAATGTTTTCTATTTAAAAATTTGATGTGAAATTCAAAAGAGTCCCACATTTTACTACCCTCTCTCCCTTTCCTCCTTTTTCCTTTTCCTTTTTAATATTCTATCACTTTTCCAAAGTCTCCAATGTCTCCCTATACTCAAAACAAGCCTCCTCTGCAATAGCAATACTAACAGAAAAATGAGAAGGATACAATAATGGATCCAACAGGGGAAAATGTCTTGTTGGAAATGCACTGACAACTTACATATTAGTGCCTTGAACTCAAGCATGGAGTCAAGATATCTATGTGTGTGTGTTGTGTATGTATATCCAGAATTGAAAAAAAATAAAAAATAAAACATGCTGGTATATACAATGGATCACCGGTATTTACAGTGAAAGTGGACATATTTCTTCAGTGTTGGAAGTAGTGCTTGAGGTACTTCCCATTTACATGCAACTCAAACACCTCACCATCAATATTATCCAATATAAAGGTATTATTCCATTTATCTTTAGTTATCTTGAAAGGTCCAAACCACAAAGGGTCAAATTTCCCATGCTTTCTATTATCCTCTCTTGTGACATCTCACTTGAATAAAAGGTCACCTGGCTGAAATATTTTTCCCTTTTCCTTTTTTTAAACAATAGCTTTCATCTTTTCTTGGTACTTGATTATATTATGAGTCACCTTCTCTCTTTTTTCTTGCAATTCCACCAACTCATGAATTCTCCTCGTTAAGGAATTATGCTCCTTCGCTGCATCCTGGATCCATTTTTCCAATGGCATGGATAATTCAGTAGGAAAATGTGTGAAAGCTCCATACACTGTCCTAAATGGAGACTTACCAGTTGACCTCTTGGTATTGACTTTATTTTTCCACAGTGCAAACTTAAGTTGAGAATCTGATTCTTCTAGTTTTGTGCAATTATCTTCTTCATAATTCTGACCATGGTCTTGTTGGATGATTCTTCCAATCCATTTCCTTGTGGATAATAAATGGTGTAATTCCCTAAAATGATGCTATAATTATGAAAAAAATTGGTATACTTGGAAATCTTAAACACTTGAGCATTATTAGTAACTATTTTCCCTAGAAAAAAAAACTTAGCTATTCGTCCATGATTTTGATGACTAATGTGTCCATTACATTCTTGGAAGGAAAAAATTCTACCCACTTGGTGAAATAATCTATTGTTGTGATGATCCACTTATGATACCCACTAGATGGTGGGTGAATATCCCAAATAAAATCTAACCCCTATTGTCTGAATGGATTTTCCATAAAAACAAGAATTAAAGGCAGGGGTGCCAGTTTTTATTTTTCTTTTCAGCAAAGATTTGGCACTCTTTGCAAGCCTTCACTCGACCATGCACATCACCAAACAACTTAGGAAAATATAGGCCAACCTTCAAAATCTTATGAGCTCTTTCTTTCTATATATAGCTCCCCCCACAAACACAGACATAAAACTCAACTATTATTTTTGGGATTTCTTCCTCAACTGAGCAGAGTAGTAAAATCCCCAGAAGGTGCTTCCAATAGAAATGACCATTTTAGATAACAATTTTTTGTGATTTCATCCTCAAGGCTCTATAATTAGTTCTTCCAAATATAGGTGGAAAATACAAAAACAAAAAATAATGGACCATGAACTTATACCACTTAGAATCCAAGTACTTCATTACAATTTTCTATGTTTCTCCTTTTGTATTTTTTTGTCTATCTTGCATTTTTGGTTTTGAAATTTTAGCTGACAAGTTTACCACTAATTCTTGAAAAATTTCTTTTGACAAGATATTAGCAAATCCTTGTCCTTTTATCAGTTTGGTGGGATTAATATCCATGTAATAATCATGGATTTTGGCTATTTATTTTCCTCTCTTGGCTTCAATGTCTCCCTCTGTGAGAATTTCCTTAACAAAAATTGTAGGGATATAGACAATTATCCTAGAATACAAAAGGTAAGTCTAGAAAGCCTTCAAGACCTTGAATAGAGCATAGGCTTGTTTTTCCAAAATATCATATTCCAATTTTTCACCCCTAAATACCTGGCTAAAAAATGCAACATGATATTATTTCTCTTCATTTTATGCAATAAGACAACTGCAACCATGCTAGGGGATGCAAGGTAAAAGATAAGAAATGGCTTTTGGTAATCAGGGCTAGCTAAGACTGGGGATTCTCAAAAATCATTTTTGATTCTTTCAAATGATTATCTTGCTTCTGAAATCCATTTTACCTCTCTGTCTTTCTTCCACATATCTGTGATTTATTTCACAATCTCAGCATTATTGGGTACACACCTCCTCAAGAAATTTATCCTTCTTAAGAAAACTTGTACTTATTTTTTATTCCTTTGAAAAGGGATGCCACTAATGGAATCTACCCTTTTAGGGTCAATATTTACTCTTTATATTAAGACTATATGGCCCAATAGTTTTCCTTCTTTGAGGGAAAATTGGGACTTCTTTTAGTTCAGGGAGAATCCATACTTCCTACATTTATCAAATCCACGTTGCAAGTGTTGCAAGTGTTCCTCATTGGACTGTGAGAAAACTTTTACACCATCTAGGTAAATTACCACAAATTTATCCTTCTCCCCCAAAAAAGCGATATTCATTTCCCTCTGAAAATTTCCACCAACATTCATGAGGTCAAAAGGCATTCTAGCATACATGAATGTTCCCTAAGGTGTGATGAAGGTAACCTTCTCTTGATCTTTAGGATTCACAACAATTTGGTTATATCTAGAGAACCCCATCAATCATGGAAAACCTTGATGACCCTACCACTTTTATAAAATATAATCCATCTTGGGAAAAAGGTAGTTGTCCTTTGGAGAGGCCATATCTAGATTCCTAAAGGCCACACACAGTCTGGTCTCTCCATTTTTCTTCTTGAAAGGAACTAAATTTTCCACCCAATCTAAGTATCTCATAGGCACTATGATCTTAACTTGGAGCATTTTCTTGACTTCTTTCTCTATCAATGGAAGAAGTAGGGGATTTATTTTCCTAAGCTTATTTTTATGAGGTATAATTCCTAATTTCAAAGGAATTTTTTGTTGAATGATGCTAGTTTAATAGGTTTTTAAATCATCATAGGACCAGGAAGAAATATCAACATACCCTTTGAAAAAATCAAAATACCTTTGTTTGTACTCTTCTGGGATCCACTTTGAAAATTTAACTACTTTTGGTTTGTCTTTTGTGCAAATGTTACAGTGCTCTGTATATTCCTCTTTCTCCTTCTTGGTTGGTTTCACTAACACATAATTAGCATCAAACAATCTTTCCAATGGGTCTAGCACCTTTGGGATTATGTCTCCCTTTTGTTAGCACTCCACTAGTTCTCCGAAGGCTAAAAATGAGACTGACAAAGGTAACCATAGACCACTTTGAACTAGTAGCTAGCCCTATCAAGTTGAGAGGGCTCGCTCAATGAGATCACAGTCAAGGATTGATTGTGACATGAAATATATTAGGCTAGATATGATAGGCTCATATAGGTTTTGAGAGTTTTAGGGTTTGATGCTAGATTAGGGATGAAACCAAGTAGCTAGGTCTAGGTATCAAAGGGTTTACAACTGCAAAGATATAAAGTTGCAACGTAGAAGTGGGAATATGATGGCTTTAGGGTTTTGTAGGTATGCCAGAAAGTCTGAAAGAGTAGAGGGATTTAATTATAATGTTCATTCATGAATTCATTAAACTCGAAGCATGAAACATAAAAAGGTATTTCCATATAAACAGAGATACATTAATAGAATTGTGCCTTTGAATTGTAAGAAAAGCCACTTAAGATACGATATATGGAAAGAGGAGATATATATCATTCCATAAATACTATAATATAGAAAATTCATGATCATAAACTCACTGCACATGAATTCATAGATAATAGATGCAACTGCATCCTTTGGTTTCTGAATATAAATGTGAAAGTACAAGCTACAATATTACAATCCACTAATGTCAAACTAGTCAAATGACTCTGAAAATGATAGATATAGACCAAAACAACATCTCCCCTCTCTTAGGGGTCGAATCCATCAGTTTTGGAGCTAATTACATGATAAGCTCAACAAAACCCTAATCTCTAGTGGAGGTCAACCAATTCACCTCATCATAGGAGAATAGATACATTTGACCAAAATTTACATTTACAAGCATGTATCTACCCTAATCCACTATTTATCAGCTCAATTACACCTCATGATATCATCATTCATCAATTACATCAGTAAAACATCAAACTAGGTCAAAAATTTTGTGAAAATTTTCCTTCTGGAGAAAGCATAGTGAAATCAGGAGAAAGCATGCACCTAGAGGCCTTCCAGGTGTCCAAATCACGATTTGAAGGTACCATTGGAAATATTTGGATTTATGGTACATGATAGGATCATCAATAACTAAAAAAGGTGGATCCTATCCCTCCAAAACTTCATTCTCCCATGACTATTTAGAAAACGTAGTGAAGGCTCCAAAAACAGGGCAAAAAGGTGATTTTTAGCATGTTTTTGGGCATTTTGACCCCCCATAAATGCTTACATGGAAAAATCGCTAACTCAGATTGATGTACTCATCAATAGGAATCCAAAAAAAATTATTTTTCCTCCGATGGACCCCTCCAACAAAAGCATAGCGTGGCCCACGCTATGCTTTTGCCAATATGAATAGTTTTCTGAATTTCAAATTTTGACCAAAATTTCTCAAAAAGAAAAATTTTCTCAAAAAATCCTAAAAATTGGTCCAGAGGTGCCTCATAAGGTATTTTATGCCACTATGGAAGCATCAATAAGAATCTCCAAGTTTTCCTTCTCCTTTTGACTTTTTAGGGTTTCCTTCAGTTTGGCTTGCAATTGTTTGACTTTGACATTGCATATATGATTTCTTGCATAGTAGTGGTAAGCCATGTGTTTTTGAATCTTGTTGTCCCCGTTGGCCTTATCAAGAAGCTTATTCAAGTGAATATTAACTTTCTCAAGCCAAAACTCCTTGTTTTCATTGATTTCTGTGGTTATTCTTTATTCAAAGGTCAACTCCTCATCTGGTGGATTTTTCTCTCTTTCCTTCTGCAATGCTCTTTTGAGACCCATGGTCCTTGGCCTCTTTCTTGTCACCCTCTCTTCATGCTTCTTTGAATCTTAATTTCCAATCACTACTTTTCCTTTCACATCATGCATACTTGCCTCAAACTGACTTTTCTCTAAAGACAACTGTTTTGCATTCAACTGATTGTTTTCTTGCTCTAGGAAGGAAATGATGAAATTAACCCTTGCCAAGATGTCTTGGAGCTCTTTGATATAAAAATATTTTCCCTTGCTGATCCTCTCTAGGTTTTCATGATCTTCACTGGCCTCCAAGTCTACTAAGTCAAAATCATGCTCCTCATCATACATGGATGTGTCATGCTGTGATGGTAATCCCTGCTCTGCTGATGTGGGTTTGGCCCATTCCTTAGTCTGAGGATAAAACACAAGCCTTCTGCCTCTTTGATATGTCTTGGTGGCCTGAATATTCCTCCTCACTAAAACACTACTAGGTGAGCCAACCTCCACATGTCTAGCTAGTGCTGAAGGTATTGATGGATAACTAGGGCTAGTAGGTTGACTACTAGAATAGAAAATGAATTTTTTCTATGTTATGACTCATAAAATTGTGAAACATTATTTAACATGGTCATACAGTTCACTCATCAAAAGGATAAGGTCTCCTTAAGGCTTTTCAAGTTTATAGGAAAATTTCATTTTTTACATGGTTAACCTATCCTAAGGTTCACGTTCACCTCCATTTATGTCATTTCATGTCCCATCAGTCCTCATATGGTGTCAGTTTTCATTCCTCATGTATTTAAAATAAAAAAGGGCACTTGTGTCAGTTTTTCAAATTTTGTAGTGTTTTATATAGAAAAACAACAGTTTTCGCTGTGAAAATGTCAGAGGTTAAACTAAATACGCTATGAAAATTTGTTTCCTTACCTGTCTTGTTAAATTCGATATGAAATTTCATTCCATGATTGGAGGAGTTAGGTCTAAGGTCATTCGATTCTGTTATGGTTAATTCAAAGGTACATAGCCATGTTTGAGGTCATCATTACCCTTTTTGGCATGCATGTGTCATGATTAAAGCATGAGTTGTCATTTAAACCATAAAACCTTACCCCAATTAGCCTTTTTTTCATATTCTGATTTATCTTTGCATGTAATTTTATCTATGGAGAGTTGCTTCATCGAGCCAAGTAGGTTGCGGGCAGATTTGAACTTTGCAGGCATCATCAAGCAAGCGAGGCTGTGAAGATATAAAGCACCCATGGATGCAAGAAGGAAAATAAAGAAAGGTGGTAATTGCCATAGGTATCAGCCCATGGACATGAATTTTCTCAATGAAGACATAACTTCCATGGAGGTTTTCAAAAGAACTAATTGCTTGCAATCTTTCAAAGGTTGTAGGGCTTTCATCTACAGGTTTCCAAGGATTTTGCTGCCATATTCATAGGAACAACTTCAAAAGTGGGAATTCTAAACCTTACAATGACACCTAAGACCTTCTCAACAGTAATAGGAATCCATAGAGGAGGGGAGTAGTGGTTTAAAGGAATCAAGTTCACAATGCAGGATTGAAAAGAGTTCATCAAGCAAGAACATAGTGAAATTGATCTGAAAAATGCTATCCCTGGGAGTTTCATGAAGGATAACTATTCAAATTTGTTGATGATCATCCAGAAGTATTTTACCTTTGAAGGAAGGTTTCACATGGTTTACTCCTATCACCTTAGGTTTATGCTTCATTTTGTGCGTAAGAGGTCATTTGACTTGCCTTTTTATTTATACAGAAGTCTAGGGAAAATTTCAGATAATTTCCAAATCAAAACAGAGGGCAATGAAACTTCTCTTTTTCATCATGGTTTGATTAAGTTGTTGGTGTTAGAGGAATTGAAAATATTAGATAGAGATTCGACTTCCTTATTGTTCATGATTGGTTATGCAATTGATGTTTTCATGCCTAAGAAAGCCTCCAAACCTAGAACAATTTCATCACCAACTATGGCAGAGGAAGTTGAAGAAGGAAACATATCATCTCCTCTAGAACCAGTGAGCATGGAGGCAGAGCCTTTGCAGAAGATTAACACACCTAAAACAACACCTACAAAAAAGAAGCAGACAGTCAGCAAACAAGGTAGAAAAAGAGTCACTAGGAGCTAGAGAGTGGCTAAAGGAAACTTAGAGGACATCTTGCATGCAATTGACATTGAAGAATCACCCATTGTGCAAGCTAAATACATTGAAGATGGAGGAAGAAAGTTGAAGAAAGGTAAGACAACTAAAAATTAGAGTTTGCAGGTGATGATGCTAGTTTCATTTTTCACCCTAGGAAACCAATGACCAGACATGAAAGGAAGGTCATGTAAAGCAACAAAGAGATGGAGAAGATAAATGAAACCGCGCATCCAACAAGCATCATAGATATGTCTTCACCTGCAAAAGAAGAACTAGTGATCAAACAAAGAAAGGGTAAAGATAAAGTTATTGAAAAATCAGAAATTGAAACCCTTAAAGAGCTGTTAAAGGAGGTAGGTAAATAAATATCAGTTTTGAAGCAAGAGGCAAAGAAACACAGAGTTTAGAAAGTTCAATTTGAGAATATGAAGAAAATTTGGGAAGATCAAGTCACAAGTGTTTCAAAAACCTTGAACGATATAGAGAAGTTGATGAAATGGACTCAGCCATTGAGAGGGGAGGTTAAGCATGTTAGGAGGATGAATTTTCACTTATAATCCAAAAACAGAGCTTTAAAGGACAAAGTATAATATCTTCAGGAGAAATTATATTTCATTCATGTGCAATTGGAAAAGAAAGGATTGAAAATGAAAGTGGTAGAAGAGCCCATTAGTCAACTGATTGTGAATGAGGAGGAAACACCACAAGAATAATAAGTTAAGATGGAATATGTTTTAGGAGGTTCATAACATGCAGAGAACCCAAATTTTGCAGCTAGAGGACAGTTTTTGAAGATAATCTTGAAAGGAGAAATTTCTGGGTTTTTGCACAGTTTCGTAGCGTACCTCAGGCTTGAGGCCAGAAATATGCTACGAAAATTCCTGTAGGTGTATTTTTGCCTCAAAAATCAGTTTTTTCAAGTTTTATGATGGGAGGTTGATGGTTTGAAAAGTTTCATGGCATGCTAAAGGTACTGGAAAAACAAAGGAGTTAAAGAGATAGGTGGCAAATTCATTTTTCCCACGCTACTAAAACTCACTACGAAGCTGTCTAAAACTGCCCTGTTTTCATAGCGAGGAGTTTTAAAAAAAAATTGAGCATCTTGATAGGACATCATCCGGTTGGAGACATCTAGTAGGTAAATTAACCTTATCAGCATAGATTTATGACTCTAAGGGAGTGCCACACATCCAACTCATCAGTCAAAACAACATTTAAAGAGAAATACATCCATTCCTAAAAAGTAGGGTTATGTTCCACTGATCTAGAGCTGCTTTAAAGATGTAAAGTGGTGGTGAACTAGGGTCATTTTTCATTCAAACATGTGACATTTATGATGTAACCATTATGTAACTGTTTTACTAATAGGATAAAGGAATGTAATAAATTGGAGATAGACTCCAATTAGGATTTTGTTTTCTTTAAGGATTGCTGTCAGTTTTTTGTTTTAAGTTAGTGATTGCAGTTATGATAGGTGTCAGAGTAGAATTTGAGGATCTAGCCACCAGGAAGATCATCCATATTGTAAATAATGTCTATTTATAAACAAAACATCGAAGAAGAAAAGGGTTGGAGAATATTGCACCAAATTGTTTCTTGTATGTTTCGTCCATTTTCAGTAATAAAAAAGTGACATTATAGTTCCAGACCTGAGATTCTCATGAGGTTTTTGATGTCTTATTTATCTGTATCTTTATTTTTAATCACTTGCAGTAGATTTCATCTCTAATTACTCAGAATTCATAATATTATGCTCTGACCTCCTTTGGTGGTGAAATGACTATGTTTTCCTATGTTGTGTGTGTGAATTATCTTTGTTAAAAACCTCTATCTGCCTTAGCTTCCATGTGAAGAACCACCGTCACTAAGACTATTGATTTTTGAATCCATAAGCCCAATGGTAGCAAGCGTTCATTTTTCAACCTGCAATCATACAAAAACAAGTTACAATTCCATAGAGTTAGCCATCTAGTACTATATTTATTCAAAATCATAAATTGCGCTTTGAGAGAGCCCTCTCAAACTGAAGAGGCTAATCTTCAATTAGAAGTGGTTTGAAATAGTTACATTGAGTTGATTGATGAGCAGCCAATCAAGATCAATTTGGTGATAACAGCTTGCATAAAGGTTTCCCAGGTGATATTATTCTACTCAAGCTGGTGTAAAAAAATGATCTTGATCAAAGCATGGTGGAAAAGGCTACTTCCAAGACTACTCTGCTTATGCTAAACCTTTTCTTCCATCTTTGTCAAACTTCTGTAGAGGTAATAGGGAAAATTGAGTGGATTTACCCCTGTGAAATACATAAGAAGTCTGACATGATACCCATATAGTTTAGAAAATCTCCCCTCATAGGTGAAGTACTTCATGATGATTTTCATGAGTGGTGTATACTTCTCAAGGAGGAACCCAACAGGAAAAATCTTCTTCATGTGTTGTTGGTGATGTGTTATGAGATAGGGTTGATAATTTTGAAGGGCCAAATCTTAGTTCTTAAACCATTTTTCACCATGATTGGGCATGCCTATGGCCTCAACTACTATATCAGTTGATATAGTGAAATTAACCCCTGAAATTGCTACTTTGTCCCTTTTGAGTTGAGTGGAAAACAATTTGGTCAATGTGGCAATGTATTTGAATTTCTCAACTAGTTCAAAAAAATGAAGACACCCTACTGCTTGAAAAAAAATTCTTGGAAAATGGTGTAGACATCATTTCCAAAGTGGTTAAGGGCTCATGTCTTATCACCTGACCTCCTTTGTTATAATATCTCTTCTCCTCCATTTGGTTGATTGCAAGGGGCAAAACCCTAGTATGACAAAACATAGGAAGGGAAAAGGGATAGAATGAGTGGGTTAGGGAAATGGGATGGGAGTAGAAAAATTTAGGGAGATGAGCAAGATTTTTAGGGAGGTATAGGAAGTGAAATGGAGTGAAATGAGTGAGGGAAATGAGCTAGCAAATTTTAACAAAATCCTAGCTAGGAAAATTTCCCAAAATGGTGGAATTGGGCTAGGGTTTACAGTTTGGGACTTGGGAAATGAGAATGAGGGGATATGAAAGTTGTGGGAAATTATTTTGGTTGTGAGGGAGGGTAAAAAATCTGTAGGGGAGTGTATTTACCTTGTAAATATTGAAAATATGAGCTAGCTACAAAAACACAACATAGAGGCCAATGTACGGTTTTCACACTAAAAATATGAAATTGAGCTACAAGGAGGGGTTGAATGAGATATAAATTACTTTTCCATTGATTTTTGACACATTGAAAACCTTCATAAGCCTTGAGAAATTTATTTTATGCCTCCAAGAGAGAAAACACAACATTTTGAGGAAAGCGTAGCATGGAGGGGAGAAACCACAGCCTGGCTGCTTTTGGCACCAAATTTGGAGTGTAATTGACTTGATTTTTCCGAATTTTCACTTGGTGATGGATGCGAGCTCATATTGAATGATTTTAATAATAAAAATGAGTTTAATTGGCCATTTATAGCTTGGGTGGTCATTTTTCTTCTTTGTAGTGGGATGGCCCACTAAATGTCTTTTCACTTTGTTATTGAAAACTTGTAGCTTTGACACTTTCTTTGCAGCTTTAGGAACATTAGGAACTTATTACATATTTGAAACATAAATTACAATTTGAAACCAAATTTTATTATTACCACTCCTTCATTGCCAGATTTTATGCATGGAATGACAGATTTTTTGACTGAAAGCCAAATGACCTAATGGAGACATTGAACTGAATGAAATGATGATGATGATGACTAGAATGATGATGATGATATTTGAATTATGGTACACTTAATATGAGTGATGACAAGGACCAACATGTGAAAATTTTGAAAGGAGTGGATATAACCCTTGACATACTACCTAGTGACCAAATTTTTATTTGAAAACCTAATGAAATGAAAAACTTTTGACTTTGAGGACCTAACAAAACATGATAAGAGCCCATTTGATCACTAGTGACAGGCTGAACAGACTAACACTAACACCTTCAATTGTAAAATTTTATTCTCGACCATAGATTACTCCCAAGGTACATGATGTTCAACTTCCTCAATTTCCTCTATATCTTCACCTTCCTGTTATATTAAAGAGTTATAAAATTCTCATGTTACCTCCATAAAAAGTTTAATTTGAACTTCATCCACAAATACCTTCCAATATTTTACATTACTTGGAACTGAGGGTATGTGTCTAATAGCAACTTCATACCTTAGCAGGGGATTATGTGGTAGCTTGAAAGTGTTATCTATGGTTGTTAGGTAGTTAACCATTATGTTTTTCTCTTTGGGAAGAAATTGAATGTTGAATGCTAAGAATAAATTCTCAATCAAGTCCCACACCTCATTCCTATAGGATTTTAACCTGGGGTGTTTAGTTTGGAACTAATTCTTAATTTGTTTTATAACCAATTCAGAATATCCAAAAACTTTAAAACATTCAATTTTCACATTTCTAGTAGCCTGCAGGTCCAAGACTAATGCTTCATATTATGAAATATTATTTGTATTGTCAAATTATAATTTATAGGAGAGAGGGATGAGGTTACCTTATGGAGATATCAACAACACACCTCCTCCATTTCCTTCCTTAGAATAGGCCTTTTCAAAATATAATTTCCAAATATCGTCAACTTTAAGTTCTTTCTTATTCACTTTTGAGGGAATTTCCACTTGGGTTTCCTCCATAATTTTATCATCTGTTTCCAACATCAGACATGAAATATATTTTTCTTGATCATGTACCAGAGAATTATTGGAAAAATTAGTTTTAGTGATAGTTTTTACAAATATGGATTCCTTGTACAACCTATGTTCTTCTCCACCAAACAGTGGAATAGTGGCATATGTGAGATCAAGCATGATGGATCCACCAGGTTTCATTCCCCATGATCTGGAAAGAAGCATACCAAATCTTGCAGAAATTTCTACAACCACAATGTCCATTACTACACTATTCATAGGGATTTGAGCCAAATTGACTACCAATTCCTTGATCATCCCATGTCATTTTAATCTTTTAGAGTCAAAATAATATATATATATATATATATATATATATATATATATATATATTTGTATGGATTTTTTATTTGGAGACCTAACTGTTCCATGACAAACAAAGGAATTAGATTATGAGAAGCTCCTGAATTAAGGATACAATTATGAAATAACAGATCATGAATCACCAATGTAACATATAATGGGGGGTGGAGAGATCTTTGTATTCCACATATGGGCAAAACATAACAACAAACCTCTCTTCCTGCAAATTCAATCTGTCTTGTGTTGGGGTTACATGAGACACATCCATAAAATCATAATTTTTTTATAGGTAGGTTTTTTCAAAAATTCAGTTAAAGAGATAGATATATTTACTTTCTCCAATTCCTTTTTCAAAATAAATGTAGAGGTATTCTTCTTCATTTTCATTGCTCAACTATTTTTTTATTTCCTTTATGCACTGGATTGGTTTGTACCGGTTACTATTCTATTTTTGCAAATTCAGGAATAGAATGAGTGGGATGGTATGTTTCTCCTTTGGTTGTTGGATCAAACCTAACATGATATTTCCCATTATCAGTTTGTTTGGGGGTGGAAGGAAGGGTAGGTTATTCATTTTGGTCTTTTGTCTGAGATATTTTTCTAGACCTCAAGTCATATCTCCAATGAAGATCTGCTTGCATGAAATCTGAAAAATTCTTATAGTAAGCAACTATATCTTCTTTATCCAAAGGGTAAAATAGATCATCTTCCTCCCCTTATTGGGCTTCTATTTCACGCTCCTCTTATGAAAAAATTGAGTATTTATTTTCCTCGATTCCAATTTCATCTTCAATTCCTTCCTCAGGGTCATATTTTATATATAAGGGAGGTTGCATCTGGTCTTGCTATTCTTTTCTTTCTCTATGCAAGATTTTAAATGTAGGTTTCCTATATTGGGGATTGAAGTTTTTGTTAGGACATTGTTGTATTTATTTATGATGGTTTTTGTTTTCCAATTCCAACTTCACTAGCTTATTTGATAAGTTTCTGATGAACTTATTCATATCTTCCAAATTCTAGTCTTGAATGCCCTTTGCTTGACCGGAGAAACATGCTTCCTCCTTCCCCTTTCTCCTATCACTATGCTCCACTTTTCCCTTCAACTTCCCTGTTGATATAAAGTTCACATCAACCTCCAGAGCATTAGTCTAGATTTGTTCGAGTGTGGGGGATTTCCTTTCTCTTAGATTAAACCTAAAATTTTATTCAAAGGATCCAACAAACACCACCTTAGCTGCTTCTTGTGGGAGTTTAATCTTAGCAAACAAGTTTTTCTATAATTTGTTGAATCTTTTTGTAAATTCAGTGACATATTAATTTGGTATTTTATTTATTTCATTAAATTCAGTTAGAAAATATCCATGGTATTTCTTCTCACCCCATTTTTGCATAAATATGTTCCGTAATTCCTCCCAAGTGTTGATTTAATTGTTAGGAAAGGTGTTGAACCATTTTCTAGCCTTATCATGTAAATACTGAAAAAAAATCTCAATACTACATCTAGGTGTTCAACATTAAAGTTTTTTTCAAATGCACATGGTTCTGGGTTGTCAAATCATCTTCCCCGGTGAATCTAGGCAGGAGATTGAGATAGTCTTGAGGCATTGCATTCATAAGATGTTGTATATTCAAGGGGCTCACCTGTTGAGAAATAATCAAGGGACAACCATATTTTGTAAGGAATGTTGAAGAATATTTACTGTAAGACTTGGGTGAGTGGAAAAATGAACAAAAAAAACTGATATTGGGTGTGAAATAACCATGGAAGTATGAGATGTGCTAGAAATCAAAATATATTTAACTTCTTTAACTTCAGGGAAAGTATGAAATGCGAAAAGATCGGAACTGAAAGAGATCTGTTCGGATTTAGGTTCTGAAAAGCTAAAGCCAATTGTGGAAAAATGTCCCTCTGATAATTCTAAAACCCTAGATGAGGTTTCAAGAGAATTTGTATCATCTTTCTGAGAACTAGAAGCTCAAATATCTAGGGCAAAATAAAAATGGATCTGCACTTCTAGGGGTTCTTCTTTTCCAGATTATTTTGGAGATAATTATTTCTAGGTTAAAGACAGGGGGTTTTTATGTTGGGAGGTATGAGAATGAGTGTGAGGCCTCCTAAAAGCTAGGATTATAGTTTGAAGACTCTGCTAGGTGAGAAATATCAACCCACACTTCCCTTTCTCACCATACAAAGGAATGCACTATTTTGTACGCAAGAAAATATGTCTTCCTTCATTACCTAACAACAACGCTAAAAGATGTTGTAGTTTTAGGGACAACATCTAGGTTGAGGAGAGGTGAGTGCATACTACATGTTAATGTGTCTTAGTGATAAATCTAATCAACTCAAGGTTTAGATATAAAATGACAAAATCTGATTTAATTACCCTACACAGAGAAAAATCCAATTTATACACATACAATATGTCATCCCAAAGAGTTAATTCTTAGATATGGTCACCTACACAAAAATAATGCGATTTCATTGATTTTTATAGTATAGGTGAAAAAGGAAATACAAGAAAAGAAACTAAGTGTAGAGGGTTGAATAAAGAATCCTATGCACTAGATTCCATTGGAATAATCGATTAAACTGATGAGATGAATTGAAAAAATCATGGAGCACATTTTAAGGCCTTCATTCCCACACATTACAGGTACTACTTGTTGTTCCCTAACTTAGGTAAGTTTGTAACTTAAGATTGAATCCAACAACTACCATTACATAATTTTTGAGAGGAAAGAACCCCATATGAAATGATAAATAGAGATAGAAACACATACTACACATCTCAATGCTTGAATTCTATATTTTTGTAGACTACTGAAATGTGAGCATAGAATTAGTCCATTTTTCCTAATTATTACATAAAAAAATTGATTCTCTTCTTGAAAATTAAATATTTACAAAAAATTTAGAAATGAAAATGCCATGATTCTTAGATCAAAATATCTTCATTGCTGACTCCTTTGATATCTTAAGGTGGACCCAGGCTTCATCATAGTATGTAAGAACCCCAAGGCTACCTTAGTGATATTGGCAGTATCATCCTCTCCTAGTAACAAAAAAATGGTGGATAAGATGGTTTGTGTGGATTTTGAGAAAATGGAGATAGTGAATGCTTGTGAAATTGTGGAAAATTGGGCGTGTAGGTGTGAAATATTCTTGAATAGGAATTTTCTTTCTATGACTGAGGGTCCATTGAAACTGGAAACAAGGGTGGTCTCAATGACCTTCTCTAGGTTTGGGGATTTGGTGTAGATAAATGTGTTCTATATTAATTATGGATTAACTTCAAGAATCTTCTTCCCTATAGACTTTTAGCCTCCAAAATGTCCCAAGACTGAGAAAGGATATCGATGGAGGTAACCTCAAGCCAAGATTTTATTTTGGTAGCTAGCCCTACCAAACCAGAGTGGGATCTCTCTATGAAATCATAGCCAAAGGGTTTGACTGGATGAGGAGTGGATTTTAGGCTATTTAGGTCAGCTCTAGGGTTTTGAAAAATTGATGGTTTTTCTGCTAGATCAGGGATGAAAACCAAGTAGTGAGGTCAAACTATCAAAAGGATACACCTGAAAATATATGAAGGAGCAAGATAGAAATGCTTTAGTGATGGGATTAGGGTTTTGTCGGTGTAGTTTATGGTTTTAAAATGAAAGAGTATCTTAATGAGCATGTGCCATGAATTCATTAAAACAGAAGGAAGAAAACATAAAATGATATTCCCAAATAAAACAGAGCTTTATGAAGAATTCCACTTATCGAAATTTTAGTAAGATCACTGAAGAAATAAAGGTATGGAAAGATAACATGTATATCATTTTTGAAAGACTATAAAAGAGAAAATACAACATTAAAAACTCACTACACATGAATTCCTAGATAATAGTTGCAACTGGCCCTTTGAATTTCTAAATAAAAGCCGAAGCACAAGCTACAATAGTCTCACCCTATGATTCCAACCATCAAAATGACTAAGAAATGCATAAATATAGACAAACAACCATTTCCCCTCTCTCAGGGATCGAATCCTAAAGTAGAGGAGAAATTCACATGATTCCCTCACCTAAAACCTAAAGACTATGGAGGTTAAAAAAACTCTCCTCAAGATAGAAAAATTGATACATTTGACCATAAAAGACATTTACAAGCATGTATCCAGCTATTTTTCACTCTAAATAATATAATTACACATGATTACAGCATCACAACTCAAAAAATGACAAATTACATCAGTGTAAGTTGAACTGGACTAAGTCGACTGATAAAATTTACTTTTAGGAAAAAACATAGCGAAATATCAACAAAACATAGTGTGTTAGGAGAAAACACAATGAAATTTGTGAAAGAGGCTTTTAGAGGCCTTCCTGAGGTCCAAATCCTGATATGAAAGATTTTGGAGAAATATATTCATATCTGCTACATGATAGAATCCTCAAGCGATGGAAAAGACTTCTCCTAGCCCCCCAAAACACAGTGAACTTTTCAAAAACGTGGCAAAGAAGGTGTTTTTTGAGTGGATTTTGGCCTTTTTCACCTACCAAAACTTGCTGAAATGTATCTCCCTGGGGCTGAAAGTGATGTAAAAGTCACGATAAATCTAAATACGAAAATAATTTATCATTTGGAGGCCCCCATCGAAAGATCAACATGAGGCACACTGCATTTTTTAACTAGTGACTGTGTCAAAAATTGTCATAAAGTCATAAATCTTTAAAAAATTTCAAAATTTCTCCAAATTTTCCCAAAAGTGCTCCAGATTTTCTCCAAGAAGACCTAATATGGAATTATATTCTATGAGGGAAGCATCAGCTAGAAAATCCAAATTTCCCTTCTCTTCTTTCCTCATTAGGGTTTCTTTGAGTTTTTCCTCCAATTACTTGATTTTTGCCTAAGACAGCTGATTTCTTATGTAATAGTGCATGTCCATGTGTCTATGAATGTTATTGTTCTTATTATCCCTCTTTAGGAGATTTTCCAATTGACCATTGACTCTGTCAAGCCAATACTCCCTGTCTTGCTCAATCTCTACCAATATGAGCTCATCCACTGTCATTTGTGTCTTTGGTGGAGATGCCTCTCTTTGTTGTTGAAGTGCCCTTTTTAGGCCTCTATTTCTTGGAATATTTCTTATAACCCAATATTCATTCTCATCTAACTCATCTATGTCAACTACTTCTTTTCCCTTTACATCCTCTTTTCTAAAATAAACTTTATGCCTATTCAAGAGTAGTTGGTTTACCTTCAATTGCATATTCTCCTGGTCTAGGAATGAAATCAAGAAATTGGCCTTGGAAAAATTTTTCCTTGAGTTCTCCGATCTCAGCATATTTATCAATGATGACCTTCTCTTTTTTTCTATTCTCTTCATCCACCTCCAATTTTGTCGTGTCAGTGTCAAGATGGAATGGCTCCTCACCTTGGAAAGGTGCCTCATTTTGTGATGGTGATCTTTGTTTTGCTGATGTAGGATTGGCCCCTTCCACAATGTTTGGAGCAAACAAAAACCTCATACCTCTTAGATAATTTTGAGTCACCTCATCCATAATTTTCCTACTGATTGAAATTATTCTAGACGAGCCAATCTCCCTTTTCTTGGATGGTGTTGTTGATGCTGTACCTTGGCTAGTAGGCTGACTAGGAGGGGGAAAAAGACATTCAACTGAATTAATGTATCCCAAGTGATGTTAATATGTGAAACTTGGTGCAAGACAATGATTTTGATGAGGGCGTGGTGAAAAATGTTGTCTTAATGATCGCTCTATTTATGCTGCACTTTCTTTTCCATTTTAGCCAAGATCTTGTAGAGGTAGTAGGATAGGTTGAGAGGTTTTACCCTTGTGAAGTGCATGAGAAATTTGACATGATAATTGTACAATATAGAAAACCTTCCCTCACATGTAAATTACTTCATAATTTCCCTCATCAATGGAGCAAACTTATCAAGTAGCTGGCCAAAAGGAAAAAATTTCTTAATGGCATCTTTGTAGTGACCTTTGATGAAGGGTTTGTAGTTCTCCACATCCAAATCTAAGCTCTTAAACCATTTTTACCCATTTTTTGGTATACCTGTAGTTGTAGCTAAGGCCTCAGTTGAAATTTTGAAGCTCACCCCTACAATTGTGACCTTATTTCTCCTAAGGCTAGTGGAAAACAAACTTGTCAATTTGGCATGATATTTCACTTGCTGAATTTTCTCACGAAACCCTAAACATCCAAAATTCTAGAAAATTCTTGGCCAGTGAAGAGGACATCAAATCATGAGTTTTTTGTGGCTCAAACCTTTATATTTTACCTCCTTTTTTGTAATATTTCCTTTCTCCCTTGATGTTGACAGCTTGCAAGGAAAAACCCTAGTGGGGAAAAACAAGGGAAGTAGGTGAGGGGATAGGATGAAGGTATTAGGGAAGGGATAGAGGGTAGGAAAATTTAGAGAACTAGATAGGGGTTTTTGGGAGCAAGGGAAGTGGAAAGGAATGAAAAGGATGAAGGAATTAGCCTAGGGAAATTATACACAGTCCTAGCCCTAAAAATTGCCAAAAACTCAACGTAGAGCTAGGGTTTGGATGTAGGGGTTTGGGAAATGAGAGTGAGGGGGTGCGACGGTTCTGGGAATTGTTTTTGAGTGTGAGGAAGGGTATAATGTGTAAGGAATAGGCGTCTTTACTTGCCAACTTGAAAAAATAAGCTTCACCCACCAAAATGTAGCATGGGGACAAATGGAGGCTTTTCAACACAAAACAAATGAAATAGATGTTAATAGGAGATGTAAAAGTCCTGAAATTACTTGAAAATAATTGAGTAAACCTTCAGTTTCCCCTTAGAACCCTTGGAAACACGTTTTTTTCTTGTTGGAGTGGAAACGCATCGTATTGGTGAAAATGTAACGTGGCTTCCTGAAAACGCAGCGCGGTAGCTTGGAGAAAGTGCCAATCACTTCTTTGGAGTGTCATTTGATTTTGAATATGTTGAGATAGTCTTTGCTGGTGTGTGAGCACTGCTTTCCAATGAAATGGGTGAGAGAAATTATTTTAATGGTATTTTATAGTTTGTGGAAGTCAATTTCTTCATAGTGGTGTGGTGGCCCACCATGTGCTTTTCAAATTTGCTTTGTCAAATTTTCATATTTGGAGCATTAGAACATATTAAATCATAATTGAAATAAAATTACATTTGAAACAAAACTTTATGAGAAATTTTCCTATTAATACTTCTTCATTTTCCGAATTTATTTATGAAATGACATATTTTGATGACTTAAACCCTAATGACCTAATGGTGACATCAAGCTGAATTAGGACCATGATGGCATGAACAGATCAAAATCCTGACTTTGCAATGATGAATCATCCAAATGAGAGATCGAAATGACGAGCACATGAAAATTTTGAAAGGAGAAGTAATAGACCTAGACACACTAGCTGATGAAAAAAATTGTATTTGAAGACCTACTGAAACCATAAAAATTTGACTTGACACCCTAACAAAAACTTTGTAAGAGCACATTTCATCACTGGTGATAGACAAAACTGACTGACACTAACTTTGGTTTCAACTAGGGATGACAAATCCTTGAATGTGTCAAGAACACCATAGACCAAGTAGCCTTATCCTTTGGGTATGGATTCAAAAATAAAAAGAATAAACTCGGAACATAAAATTGACTGAAAAAATGAAATGACTCTAGCTGAAAAAAAAAATTATTGTGCTTAGAAATCAGCAGCCAATCATGCAAAATTTCTGGCCTTCACTTTGGGCTCTAAGGTTTGATTATTAACTCCTTCACACTTCTGCATAAAAAGTAAAATGATATGTACAATGATGCTGAGAAATTTTAGAAACTTGATAAAAATAGGTAGTGCTTGAGAAGCCTACCATTGACTGGTCCTCGTCTGCAGTCTTGCCCATTCATTTCCTCCAATAAGTAAGTATGATTTCCTCTTGAAGATGAAATATTGTATGGTCCCTTCCATAAATTCTTGAAGTCCTTTATCTTCATTTTGAGCATTCGAATGGAGGACCACATCACCAATGCTGAAGTCATATGCCTTTTTTTTGTGATCATACACTTTCTTGATTATTTCTTGAAGCTTAGAAGTGTTTTGAGACACTTCCTCCCTGGTTTTTTGCAAATGGATCATTTGGTTTGTTTGTCGTTGAACATCATTTAGTTCGCTGCAAATTTCCTGCAATATCTTCATGACTGGAATAGTGAGAGAAGTAGGAAATATTGTATCAACCCCATACACTAACTCAAAATCTGACATGCCTATGGACTTCTTTGTTGGAAATACTGAGAGAGGGAGTGAATCAGTATTCCTTTCAATTAGAGCATTATTTAATCTTCAATTATTATCAGTGTCTATATAATGATAGCAGAAAAAAAAGGAACAAAAATGCACACAGTTTTTAAGGTGGAAACCCACTCTAGGACAAAAACCACCTAATTCTTTTCTAATAATTCTTTAATATTCAACTCCAATTGAAAATAAAGCTCCAACTTCCTAGAATCTAGAAAAACATTCTTCTCCATCTCCCACTGGATGGATGCTCCAACGCCCGACATTCTTCAGTAGTCAATTGAACGGATTCCCCAACACCCAATGAGCTACAACTCACCCTAGCATCACCCTACCACCCTATAGAAGAATAAAAGAAGAATGAACTGTCATACCAGGGAAAATGGTCCACTTTACAATGATATAGAATGATGTAGAAGAAGAAGACACAATAGACCATAACCCCAACTATGACACAACCACCTAATGATGATCCTAGACCTCCTGACACTGCCTCTTCAACTCTTGGCAGATAGACACTAGAACAATTTTTACAATAATGTATTTACAATGACTTAGTACAATGATACCTTTACAGTGACTGTATGCAGTGCCGCCCACTTGAAGACTTCATGTGATGAACCTCTTGCTGTTGTTTTTCACCTTGGTTGCTTCTCTTATCATGTTATCCTCTGCTGGACCTTTCTTTGCTTCGCTGCCCTAGAAAGTCCGGTCCTTTGTAGCCCTTGACAACACATGATCTAGCTTTTTCATGCCTTATAGGAGCTCGATATTTAATCTAGTGTATCTATGTTATTTCAGATTCCCAATATCTGATTTTTGATCCTGTAGTATTCCTCTAACTCATCTTTCCAATGCCACAGGTCTGACCCAATTTGGATTCTTCAAGAGAGAGTTATGCCCAATCTCTCACAATGCCCTAATTCTAGACTGTTTCAATAGAGCGAACTTGTATGGCGTGCCATGTGTCATTGTTTTCCTCATTCAGCTCTGAAATTGATAGAGATAAATACATATTCTGTGCACTATTTTCCACATTTTACAAAATTCTAATCTGATACTTAGAGGGAGAGTTATGACGATTTTCCCAAGGTCACTTCTTTGAGATGAATTTCAGGAGCCTGCAAAAACATTGACTTCCACAGATCATATCTCCGAAAATATTGTGCACCTTGATCTGAAAGTTTTACAGGAGCTTCCTCAGGATTTTGGCTTCTCTTCATAAAAATTTAAGCTCCTGAACCTTCGCAGAAAAAAGGTTAGAGCTCCACGATGACCTGTTTCAGATGGTGAAATCCATTGCATAAGGAGGATATGAGGATCATAATTTATATAAATGCTTAGGTTGAGAGGGGCTTCAACAAGTGAACGTGGGAGGATTTTAGGAGCTTAAAAAATATTTATTATGAGTTTTTCAATGACCCATGCCACAACCCCATGTGGTTTTAGCCCACTAACTGCAGTTAAAAACTTCAAACATGAATATCTCAAACCGTGAAGAATTACGTGGCGTACCATATATCAACGGAAACATCTCGACAAGAAGAAACCATAAAAAGCATTCTTGACCCATAATATAGTGATTTAGTAGGTAAAAATTCCCATGCAATATTTGGGTAGCCCCTGGTTCTGCTTGGGTTGACATCAATGACAATCGATGATCAACATTCTTATTACTTACTATGTCTTCCCACAAGGCATTGATGAGTTTCTTATGCCAATTTTTCTTGTTTACCTCCAGAATCTTCTTGATAATATTGACCAAACATTTATTTGAAGACTCATCCAAACCACTACCTTGTGGGTTGTATGCAATCGAATGACCCTATGTGATATTGTACTTATCACAAAATTCCACCATCGTTTTGGACTTAAATGTAGTTGCATTATCCGTGATGATATTCTATAGACAACGGAATCTAGACAAGATATTAGATTCCAAAAATTGAATTATGACCAAATCATTTGCTTGCCTGGATGGGATTGCATCAATCCACTTTATAAAATAATTTGTAGCTGTCAGAATCCACTTGTGCTGGGAAGATGATGAAATATTGATCTCACCTATGAAATCGAGACCCCATTACTGAGATGGTGCCTGGACTAATATGGGTTGCAAAGGCAGCGAGAGAAAATTCCTCTTCCCTTGGAAAATTTGACATTCATGATAGCTCATCACTATCTTGTACATATCAGCAAGAGGAGTGGGGCAATAGAAACCATTCCTCAAATTTTTTTTCGTTTTGGTCTTCCAATATAAATGACTGCCATAGTCACCCTTGTGGAAGTCACTCATCACATCCTTCGCTTCACTTTAGATAAGACAATTCATAAATACACCTCCCAGGTCTTTCCAATACAAAACATTTTTTGAAATATAATACTTGGAATCTTTTAGTTTCAATGATATACCTTTGCTTTTAGACACACCCGCCGGAGGATTTAAATGCTGTAGAACATAAACTATATCGTCATATAACGGTGATGAAATGAAAATTTGAGATACCTGTGTCATCGAATCAACAACTTCTTCTTTAGAAAGTGTAGAAATCAGATTTATGTGCAACACATGTAGATTATATTCTGCCATCAACTTTTCCGAACCCTTCCCCTTGATCAAGTTTGTCAGCTTGATCTCTAAATCATACTCAAGCATGACTGCAATCCATTACCCTCTCATCGCTTCTAGATTAGTTTGCATCAACACATCTTTCACCACTGCATTTAGAACATAAGCTATGATGTGAGAATGTAAGATGTATACCCGAAAGTCCTTTAGCACTTTCATCAATACTAAGGCTTGCTTCTCAATTATGTTATATCTCAGTGTTGCATCTCTTATGGTCTAGTTGAAAAAGGAAATTCGTTGCTCCGTCATTGAATCATTTTTCCACATTAGTACAGCAAGCAAAGAGTGCTTGGAAGAAAATGAGAAGATTAGGAAATCTAAATTATAATCAGGGCTAATCAATGTGGGAGCACATGTTAAAGAAAATTTGACTGAATTAAATGACTTCTTCGCATGTTTTGACCATCTTACCTCAATGTCCTTCTTCAACATATATGTCATATCTATAAGGTTCTCAACAAGATTGGGGTTGAATCTCCTCAAAAAAATTATCTTCCTAAAGGGAAAATTTTAGGGGTGAATTTTAGCCCAAAGGCGAATTTTAAGGGATTTTAAATTTTAATAGGGAATTTTTTTTATATAAAACCCATTTTCTATAATTTAATAAAGTTATCCCAATAATTATTTTAAAAATAATTAATTATTAAATATTAGTCCACCAAAAAAAACGCGCATAACACTGAAAAAATGAAATTCGCCCCGATTTTCTTTGCTAGGAGCATATTTCCATGGCATTCGCCTGGATTTACAGGATCGGAGGGAGGGGTTAGATTGATTCGCCCCATTTCTTCATTGGTTCACCAGAATTTAGGAGACGTGGTTGGAGCTTTGTGCACACCGATCTTCTTGCTGGTTGAGCGAGGGACTTGACCGACCCTCTCTGGTCCGTGAGGCTTTTAGAGAAAAAATTTATGATCATATAGTTGCCTCGTCATTTATTTTCACGAATCTAACTATATATGAAAATAAAATGACTTCAATTAGTATTTTTTCCCATGGTTTGAATTATTTTTCTGACTGTTTAATTTTGCGTACAAGCTTAAAATAGAGTAAATATGGTCAATGCAACAAATGTCTCTCGCTTTGGAGGAGTGATTATGGCACGTACAGATCCAATTCTAGGCATTTCAGAAGCATTTAAAGCATATACAAATGATTTGAAGCTGAAACTTGGTGTTGGAGCTTACAGAATAGAGGATCTTCAACCCTATGTGCTCAATGTCGTGAAAAAAGTTACGTTCAATGCTTCTCTTTTAGCAGACAAAATTTCTGTTGTTATTTATATGCATTGGAATTTTCCTATGTTTGCACTTGCTTTTAGTCATCTAGAGTTTATGAAGGTTCTTGGTTTTGGCATATTTCAAAATTACAGGAGGATAAAAGGGCTTTAGAAATACTTACAAAGTCCAAAGAAGCAACCCTCCTTGACGCAGAGAGGACAGTGCAGTTTTCTCTGGCAAAAGCTTCGATGGTCGATGATTTACAGAATAGGAACCAGGAGTTGATGAAACAGATTGAAATTTGCCAGGTTTCATTTTTTCTTATTGGATTTTAGATTATTGTTTTTATTTTGTTAAAATAATGTTGCTTTGGTGGTGCTTAGGTTTCTTATATGATAAAACATACTGGGCAGTTGGCTGGTATTCCTTTGTCTTGATTGTTGAGGTCTATTGTGTTACAGAAGGAGAACAAAATATTGGAAAAAATGCATCGGAAAAAGGTTGTAGAAGTTGAGAAGTTATGTCAAGAAGTTCATGAGCTAGGGGAGGCTGTCCTTTCAGGTGGGGCTGCTGCCAATGTTGTGCGTGATTATCAGCGGCAAGTGAATGAATTGATTGTAAGTCCTGCCATGCCATGCATTTTTACAATTTTTCTATTGTATGAAAGTTGAAACATTACTTTTTTTGGTTAAATAACCATTCCAAATGGTTCAATTTTCATGCATATCCATGTGTTGGCATGTTTTCAGGAAGGTAAGAAGACACTCGAGAGAGAACTAGCTCGGGCAAAGATAACGACAAATCGAGTTGCTTGTGTTGTTTCTAATGAGCCAATGAATAGAAGGATGGGAATGACAAAGTCATGCCTGTAAAGCAGTGGCTTGAAGAGCGTCATTTCCTACAGATAGTTTGAAGCGTTATATTGTAATGGTTCAAGAATCCTTGAATTTGGACAAGTTTTTTCAGTTGTTATAGTTTTCTTCCCTTCAGATTGTTTACTGTATTTTTGTATGCAGGGTGAAATGCGGTAGCTTCGTGATAAATTAGCCATTACATAGCGGGCTATGAAAACTGAAGCAGCACTTAAAGTAGGAAAAAATAGATTCTCTTCATTGTTTCTTTTTTATGCCTTTACTTGGTTTCCAATCTATATCTTTGGTCGTTGTTGCTAAACAAGCCTGTGCTTGCAGGAGAAGTTTCAACTATGGTTGAAAGTAGTTGAAGAAGGAATAAGAGGATCACCAAATGGTGTTATTCGATCATCCTCCTCCGATGGACGAAGCATTAGCAATGGTTCTTCTCGCCTCCAATCAATTGGTGGTGCAGAGATTGCATCAATAGTCATGTCAAATGGTTTTAGTCCAAGGAGATCATCACTTTCTCAAATGAGGTCTTCATTGTCCAGTAATGCCAGTATAGTTTTAAAGAGTGCAAAAAGAACATCTAGGTCATTTGATGGTGGAAGATCATTTGATGGTGGGAGATCAATAGAACGCAACAAGAAATTTACAAATGGACTCAGTGAGAACCGCACAACTAACAAAAGTAATGGGATATCCAGAAATGCCGAATCACATGATGCTGGGAAAGACAATTCAGATAGAAAACCACCTGAATTTACAGAAGTTGGGCCCGAAGATTTTGTTTCAGGTGTGTTGTATGACATGCTACAAAAGGAGGTGATAGCCATGAGAAAAGCTTCCAATGAAAAGGATCAAAGTCTTAAAGACAAGGATGATGCAATTGAGGTACATTCAATTTCAATCAATAGGTCACACTTTTTATCACTTTCGACCATTCCTTTTGCACCGATGTGAAGCATAGATGAAGACTCACATTTACACTTGAAATAAATTACTTAAATTGTTCATTCAGATGCTAGCGAAGAAAGTGGATACTTTGACAAAAGCAATGGAGGTGGAGGCAAAGAAAATGTGCAGAGAAGTAGCTGCCATGGAGAAAGAGGTAGCTTCAATGAGGATTGATAAGGAGCATGATCAAAGAGCAAGACGATTGAGTAGTTCGAGGGGAACTGTAAATAGCTCTCAGCTTTCCTCTGGAAGGTATAGACTTGCATAATTTTTTTAAAATTATTGCCCATTGCCCAAATATTATGCTGCATTTTTAGATGCTTTTGTAGAAGGGTAATGTTGCTGTTGGGACTAACCATATTATAAATCTGACATATAGAGATCAGATCTTCTGTCTTTATTTTAAGTTTCTTCTTTCACATGTAAAATCAAATATCAAATTTGTAATGTTTTCTCTTAAGTTCCTTGTATATACTTTTAGTATATTGCATGTTGGTATTTATAGAAACTTGGAATTTTAACATACAGATACAATTAATTTTGACTGAATAGCCAATTGTCCATAGAACCTTTCAACTTTCAGAGGTTTTTCTTTTCACCTTTAGTTCAAAGTGTCTTTTCTGGTATTGTTTACTCCCAAGTTGTTGTTGACCCTTTTGAAAGTTGTTGCCTTTGCTTCATGGTTTAAAATAAAAAATTTGGTATTCATCGTTAAGCTATTATTATAGACTACCATGGTTTTACTGTCCTATCCGTGCCAATTCTTGATCATTTCTGGCTATGAATTATCATATTCTGATTATCATTGATGATCAAATAAAAATTACACTTATCTGGCTGGCAGCATGTGGGTCATCTCACTGGATATAGTTCTCTATGTTTATTCATTGAAAAACACTTTGTTGCATATCACAACATCAAATAATCTATGTTCAACTATGATTTAGCATCAAAATTTGTTTACAGTTGTATAACAATAAAAAATGGTGCCAAAGGTTTGGTACTTGACACATAGACTTGTTTGTCACATAAGTTAAGAGTTTTAAAGCTGGAATTTCGTCCTCCCTTTACAAATAAAAAGGGAAAATGGGCAGAAAGTGATATCTATATAATAGCATTATAGATTATGGTTGACATTCTGATTTCTAGAGGCTACTATTGGTGCATAGTAAGAACTATTGTTATCTAGGCGTTTATGTGAGTCTATTTTGTACATTAATACCAAATTTCTCAATGATTTATGGCTCAATAAAATTTACCTACTCAAATTCTAGTTTAAGTATCTACATTCTATAGGCTATCAACTTTCAACTAGATGGCACCACACATTATTGTGAAATTATTTAATTACTACAATTTTTTTTTTTTTTCCACAAGTGCTGTTTCATTTTAAATTAGAGAAGTTTGCTGCCAAATCTTAGTAGTCTAATACAAAAAATAGATAGGAAGGCCATAGCCAGTGATGAAAAATACTATTGTTTATCCAAATATTTTTATTGGACCCTATCCTAGTCTATATGAGTAGTCCTGATAGGTATACTGCCTTACGAACTGGAATAGCAATATTTCTACCAGAAAAAACATTATGACAATTAAGATTGATAAGAAAAATTGGAAAATATCCCCATTTTAGCCCACCCATGTCTCCATTCCTGTGTCTTTACTGCACATGGTTACTGCAGTTTGGTATGGAGGATTGATAAATCCTACTGTGTCTTTCATAACCAGATCAGGAGTTCATGGAACTAGATTCCAAGAGAAACCTTTGCAAGTAGGGTCTCCAGTGGACAGAACCAGAGGAGGAGGATGAATTACCTCTCGGGGAATATGCAAATACCTCACTACTCTATTAACCAAATATTTCAGCTTTCCAAGTTGAGCATCTAATTCTAGATAATTCCTATGAGAAATGATTGCGAAGGTAGAGAATTCCTTCTCAGTTTCTTTCAAATCCAACAGTTTAGTTGTTGTCTCCATGGCCCAGTCCTCATGAAACTATGCTCTCTGCCTGTAACTTGTGTTCACATTCCTCTTGCCATTGAACCTATCTGATGGTGGAATTTTCCACCCTGCATTGAGCCTATAGAAGGTTGTGCTGGACCTCGTTTAGACCATATAAAAAATAACATATATGATGACAGTGATAGTGGCCCATAGTGATGGGGGCAGGGGTGAGGGGAGGAGACAAGTATTGGACCGACAGGGGTATCTTCAAGAGTTTACCCAAAATTTTACTAGGCAAGACTTCCCTAAACCTTGTCACCACTATGATATAGGAGCCAGGACCAAGAATGAATAAAACAGTATAGGCCACAACAGAAAAGACCACAATGTAATAAATAACAAATCCTTCCAAAAAAATCTTACAGTTGTAACGTAATTTAATGCAAAATAATATTCCATCATTTGAAAGCTTTTTTATTCTAGATTTATTTTACCAGGAAATCACAAGAACATTTTCAATGATGTTGGGGTTCCATGGTCGGAATACCATTACTATGATCCTAAAACTGTAGGACTAGACTTTGAAGGGATGATTGCAGACATTAAGGTATGACAGTTTATTTTACCTGCTTTTTCACAGAATTAGATGTTAGGTAAATACACTGTTAATTTTTTGATGGTAGACTGCCAATTATTTGACTTGTTGCAGGCTGCACCAAGTGGTTCTTTTGTGTTGCTTCATGGTTGTGCTCACAATCCCACTGGAATTGATCCAATTCTCGAGCAGTGCGAGAAAATAGTGGATGCCATTCTGGAAAATAATCATAACACTTTCTTTGATGTTTCTTATCAAGTTCGTGATGATTCACTGATATGGACATTAAATTTACAGTTTTCATATTTTATATGAATTTCCTAGTGTGTAGATTATTTTTTGCAATTTGTTTGTATGCATTTTTCTACCTTGCCAGTTTCTTTTTACTTCGAATATTTTTTAAGTTATACTGCTTCTTAATTTTGAAGCCTTGATGAATTCAATGGAAATACCTTCAGAATTCAATGCATTAAAAGCCCTCTTTAAATGGAAAAAATCGTTTGACATGGTTAGTAATCCTTTATTGAATGCAATTATTTTTATGAAAAAATCCTCCGAAATTTGGGTTTTATTGATATGACCTTATGGTTGTTAAATGTATATGAGTTCACAGTTCTATTATTTTTACTCATTACATTGAAAGAATCTAAGTGATCTTACAACCCAGGTGGAAGAGATATGTGATGTTATAGTCTTAGAAGCATTTCCAAAATGCCATTCATGAGGTACTGGCCTTTATGCCAATGGGAGTCCATAGAGGCCCTCCCTGGGTGAATATGCTTGCTTAGTTCACCTTCCTCTCTCCTCCTCTGTGTAGCCTCTCTATTGTTGTGTGTCTAGTAATCCTTTGTTGTAATGAACTGACAATTGGTCTGAAAGGACCCCTATTTTTGAAATTTAATATGCGATTTTACCTGAACTTGCAGGGATTTGCAAGTGGCAGTCTTGATGCGGATGCATCATCTGTGAGGCTGTTGGTAGCTCGTGGGATGGAAGTTTTTTTTTGCTCAATCCTACAGAAAGAACCTCGGTCTCTACACAGAAAGGATAGGAGCTATTAATGTTGTGTGCTCCTCATCAGATGTTGCAAATAGGTACCACTAATAAACTTTGGATTGTATTATATCTAGTGGATATGTTTATTATTGGAATATCTTCAACTTCCAGCATTATTTAAATGGAACGCTAACTGCATTTGTCCATGCACTTCTGACAGGGTGAAAAGCCAACTTAAAAGGCTTGCTAGACCAATATACTCGAATCCTCCAGTTCATGGGGCTCAAATTGTGGCAAATGTTGTAGGCAATCCTTCCATGTTTGATGAATGGAAATCAGAAATGGAACTTATGTCTGGAAGAATCAAGGGTTTGAGGCAGCGACTGTATGATAATCTTTCTGTAAAGGATAAGAATGGGAGATATTGGTCCTTTTTCTTCAGACATATTGGCATGTTTTCCTTCATAGGTCTTAACAACGCTCAGGTAAGAAAGGCCATAGTCTATCTAGCTTTCAAATTTGTCTGGAAAATTATGGAAATTCTTACCGGATTTTGATAAAATCTAGCAAGAATTTTTGTAAATCCAGGTTACAGTTGTCAAAATTAAATATTTTGGGTGTCCCAGGAATTTTTGATGGTGTTCAATCCATTTCCACCCTTAAAAACTCATTCAAACATTCCTACTGTTAGATTTTTTGAATTTTTTTTACCGAGTTCCAACCATTTTTGGCCGTCTGGGAAACTTTGAAGGCTGGGTAGATGACGCCATAAGAAAATGTTCGGTAAATTTTCACCATTTCAGAATTCCAACTTTTTTAATCAGTGTTGGTTTTATTGTTTCTTGCCCTAATACAGCTTTTCAATTCAAACAGAGTGAGAACATGACAAATAAGTGGCATGTCTACCTGACAAAGGATGGGCATATCTCCTTGGCTGGGCTGCCTTTATCCAAATGCGAGTATCTTGCAGATTCCATAATTTACTCCTACTACAATTTCAATTAAATAACAATAATATATCAACAATAAAATCAATTTAATTTTCTATGTTAGAAATCATTTTTAATATTGAAACACCTGAGGTCACAGTTAAGTGTTGATGTATTAGGCAATCTCATTAGCCCGTAATCCACAAAATTGTGTCTGGTCTACCGATCTTTCAACGCTTATCTTTGTTACATAAAGGTCGACATTGGCCACCACATGGTTAGCAGAGTATTTTTGCAAGAAGTTTTTGCTTTCTACAACAGCTATCCTTCTATTTTGTTAATGCAGGTAACATTTTAAGTTGACATAATATGAGCTTGGTTTTCTAAATCTGGAAATACTGCTATATTGAAGGCTTCATAAAACTTTATATTTATTAAACTCTCCTATATGGCACTGATCAATATTCATTTCAGATAGGTTTGCAATTTAATGGGTCGCCTATTGTAATTACATAAGTACAGCTGCAGAGGAATACATAATAAAAGGATGAGATTGAGATGGCTTCCTTGGTAGAACTACTTATCATTATTTCCTCAAATACAACATTCATTTTCAATACAAGCATGAAACACAAGATTGATTTTGACTATCACTATCCAAAATATAGCATCCATTATTTTGATGATCACTATGCAAAATATAACATCCATTTTAATTCATTGTCAGTATTCGAAAAATAATGGTTTTCGACCCCTAAGCATAAAATGTGGTAATCTCCATTAACTTCCACAGAAAGGGAAAATGATATACTTGGAGAGGGCCTCTTTGGTGGTATTAGAGATCATAATTTCCCAAGGTTAATTGTCTGTTATCAATTATTGCAAAATCTATCCAATGCATCGAGTTGAATCTATGACCCCTCTAGAGTGAAGGCTAATTATACAACAACATCTACAAATAAAAGGAATGAAACTAATATCTGATGAAGTAGGAAACTATCCTGAGATTGAGTAAATTCCCTGATGAATTGCTGGTAATCAATGTAGATCCCAACTAGTCTGGAAGAGAGAACACACACCCACTTGACACCCCCAATACTTGTGATACCTTCAGAAAATCTGCAATAATCGCAAAAGCTGCCAATCATTCTATCATAAAGCTGCATCACACTAGAAACAATGTCCTCAAGTAGTCCAAGGACATGAAGCTGCTTGATGGGTAAATTCCTGGGAATAGTGCAGTGCCAAGAGCCTTTTGAAAGTCTACAGAGCAACAATAAGCCTTCAAGGATGTCTGTCTGTCTAGTCTCATCTATAAATTATAATATCATGGAGTAAATATGCAATCCAATTCCCAGTTGTCTCTCTTGAACCAAGCCTGGCCCCTGCCTCTCCAATCTTTCCCCTCAAGATTCCAAACAATCGGAAAGTCAAAGATGAAAGGTTGTTATTCACCTTAGCCAGAACTTTTTAGCAGTGATGCATCCTATGTTCATATTTAGCAAATTATTCTGACAATAGTCACACTGTATTCAAGTTAAAGAATAAGAAAGACACTGAGCATTAAAAAATCAAGAGTCTGTTCTTTTTTATAATTGAAATCTTCTAATTATTATTTTTTAAAATGTACAGAGTTGTTGCTCAATAAATAATAGAACCACAAATAGCAAGCCACAGGCTTTCTGTTTGACCAAACATCAGACAGGTTGAAAATGTTGAGAAATCTAGAGGGCAGTAGTTAGGATGATTTCTCTTTTAATGATAATTTCTTGTGGCTTCTTCCCTGATGCTAGGAGTTCTTCTTCAATCCCTACCAGTTTCCATTATTCTTGTTGAGATTATGTGGTAGAATCTGTGCTAAGAATGCATATCTTTAATATCTTCTTGATCCTTTCCAAATTCTCTTTCACCTGAGCAGCTATCATATCCTCGACTGGCCACTTTAAATTTATTGCTGCTTTGAAAATAGATCTCTAACTTCTGGTATTCTTTAGGTTAGTGAGAAGATTAAGGGTGTCCAAATTCCTCTACACCAAATATTTTTCTTTCCTCTATCGCTCCTATGTCATTTTATTTTCACTCTTAGAGGAGAAGGGTCAACAACTTCATAAACTATTTGATGGGCTTTGTTACACACCCAAGTGGGTAACCCCTAGGAGAAAAATTTTGTCCTATGGATAGATCATTGATTGAACAAAATTATAGATCATTTTTTGTTGTATTCTTGTTCCCATGCTTCACCTTGGTGGTTTTTACTTACCCCTAGTCTAGTGTGATCTTCCCTGAGGCCTTTCTTCCCTGATCTATTTTGTCAAACAAAATAATGTACGTCAAAAATTGCTCAAGTTTGCAGATTTTGTGTCAGTTCTTGCATTCAAATTTAGCTCTTTTTCCTCGGTTTTGTTTCCAATATACTTCCAAATTTGATGAGTTTTAGTTTTGGATATAAATTTTATGGTTTTTGGATTTGAGATCGAGTTCATCCTCAAGATATATGTGATTGGGATTTTTCTTTTTTTTTGAATTCTCACATTCAAGTTGTCTGTTGTTCAGGCGGGAGCAACAATTCTCTGGGACCTCATAGTTGGTGGGTGGGATGTTTCCTATCGGTCAGAGTTTGTGTTGAGTGCATAGGGAAGCTATTCAACTCCAATTGACAAGAAAATTAGAACAAAAATTTGTCTTCATCTGATGAGTCAATTTTCAATTCCTTCAAGGCATCAGAGGCAGGGAAGGTAGTTTTGATAATAGACAACTCCTCTTCAAACAAGAAGAAGGCTACAACCTATAGATACATGGTAAAAAATAACATAGTCTAGGAGTTCGAGCCTCACAGTAGATTAGATGTACTTAGAAAGCTTTCTTACATTCAGCAATAAGAAATGTTAGTAGTTAAGAATGTGCCATCATGTTGGAGAAACAAGTTTGTCTCTTTGGAAGCTGAAAATTTTATCTACATATGTGCTACTATATAAAACTTAATATTGGTAATAATAAAGGTTGGTTGTGTTTCCAGAGCAGATCATCACTATGAATTCCACAGCTTTTCATGTTTGTGATTGATAGGTATATGATATACATGGTAAAGAAAGTATAAATAAAATTTATAAATATTGACCACCCCAAGGATAGTTAAATTTTTTATTTATTGTTTACCCCATACACAAATCTATAGAAATAATATTTTTAGTTCGAAAATTGAATATTGTATTAAATTGCTCATCAATAAAAATTTTCTTCAAGGAATGGTCTACATTCAGAGGGTTACCTATATCTAAATGAAATCAGTCTATGTTCCATATATGTTCCATTATTTTATAAATAATTACATGTTAAACCGACTTTACTCCTTGACTGGCATTGCATTCAACATTGTGCACAAGTATGTTTTAATTGGATCAATCAAAAGTATGATTTTATCTATATTTGATAATGCAAGTTGAATACATCATACAATACATAGGAGCGCTATGGCTATGAAGTTCAATATGAAATAATCTATTGATTGCTACTATTAATATTATATAAGGGGTGCTCTTCCAATGGCCATTTATTAGCTATGTGAAGAAGGCTGTGTGGAATTTTTATTTACTATAAGATTATGTATAGCTGAGTTGCGGAAAACTAAGTAGAAGTTGGTAGGAAGTTTGGAGTATGTGCAGTTCATAATGATCTTGTCTTCTCTTCATTGATGACTTTTCAATGTGTGAGTTTTGACCTAAGCCATTTCATTATCAATGTGTCAAGGCTCAAAACTCGACCTATATGCCAACTACTTCTTATGATCGTTCCTAGGAACGTGAATCCTAATTTTTGTAGGTTTAAAATTTATCACGAGTTTTCTCTATTGTGGTCGAATTTGTGGAGGTTATTTCAAAATTTCTTTAAGGTACCATGGATCTAAATTTCTTATGAACTTTCAACACTAACAAAATTTGGTGCAAATTGTTGATCAATTCTCACTTGGTTAGGGTTATAGATGTTAATGAAAATTTTGTGTGCATGCATGAGAGTTGGGTGCAAATGCACAATGTTTTTTAGCATTAGTGTGATAAATATGGGATAGTGCAAAGAATAGTTTTGAAGATTAGTCTAAGTTGACTCGTACCTAATCAACTCAGTCAAGTTGATTGTTGGTTGAACGGTTAATTGTTGGTTCAATGGACAGAAGATCTTGCAGGCACAAATACCAAAGGGAAAAATGGAGCCCATCATGGGGTAATTTTTGTAATTCTCCACCACTGATACCTTCCATGCTTCCTCAAACTCCTCTCCAACCTCAATATCAATGCTAGTAGTAGCATGAGCAACAACACTACACTTAGAAGAACTAGAAGAACATGTTTTCCAAACTACACGAGAACTACTTCCCTCATGAGTCACCATGTGGCATGCTTGGTCTCGGTGGTTCTCTTCCTTCTACTCCTGGTTCAACTACCATATCTTCATTGGAACCAACACTCTGAACTCCACTAGACAACGATTCACTATTTTGTAGTAGTGATTCGCCATGATTTTACAAGCTAATATAATCTCGTGAGAGACTCACCAAAAAATTATATATACATATTATATTATTAATAAAATCTCCTTCCATTTTTCCTATGTATCATGGGGATTCACCTATTTATTATATATATAAATTTAGGGGGGTTCTTAAAATTTTCCCTAGTAAGTGTAAGAAATAAGTGTCACAACTCACTCCCTAGCATGCATATATTACTCAAGCTTTGAGGCATCTTCCCACTATAAGGTTTTGAGCTACTACCTAGAAAATTCAATTGTTTCTTTGTTGTGAGTATTCTGTGAATTTATATCAATGGTTCTCTTTTTATTTATTCCTTGTATTTTTAAATGGTTAATGTTTATTTATGAACAATAAGACAATGTTCATGCTATGGAAAAAATTTTAATTATTTTTGAACGTTTATTTTTAGTGATGTTGTGCTAGCATGGGCATCTGTAACAAACCGCTTCACAGAAAGGGTCTGGTTATATTTAAGGTCTTCCTATAATATTTTTACCAATAGTTAAATAATAAAAACTTATCCTTCAAATTTGAAGACATTATATGACTATCTTTATTCTTCGTGAACCCAAATTAATCCTATGTTGGCTATAGGAGAAACATGAGATTGATAACGAAGAAGAAGAGGAATGATCAGTCCCTCAAGTAAAGAGAAGGTTAAAGCTGACAACTCAACTTATGTACCAACTAATTCCTCCAATACCTAATGTGATTTTTCATGGGAAAGCAAGTGTGTAATATGAGAATGAAACATATTATATTTCTAAAATAACCTTGTGAGATGCATGCAAGTTATCTTCCACCTCCAATAAAGATATGAGAAAGAAAGATGAAAATGAAAACTTGTATGCATCTAGTTGGCTTCACTTAGAATAATTAATCAATTGTATTTCAATTAGTATTTTGTTAGTTCTACCTGTAGTTTTATATCTATTCTATTGTTTTTTAATATCAGTCGTCTCTGTTAAGCTGATTTTTCAATTTGAAATATGAATTTTTTCCTTTTAAAAAATATTGTACACAATTTTTTACTTTCTTGCTTAAATTTTCTATGATATGGTCAAACAATATTTTTTCATTACCATAAGCATTTTATGAAAATCAATGAAATTCGCTACTTCATTTGGCAGGGCCTTTGGGTAGCTTCAGAAACTTAAAATATTGAATGTGAATTCCGTTTTGAGGATAGAAAAAAGCTTCATGGATAGAGCAAAGAATTTGGAAGGTGAGTTCTCCAGGTAGTATTAATTGCTCTTTGAACAACACCACTACCTGTAGATTTTCAATCTTTATAGTTTTTTTATCAAGTTTCAGCAAAAAGGTTATCCTTTCTTGATTTACTATTAATTGATGGATTTGTTATTTCTACTTGTTTCTATTTCTTGAAGTTTTTGTGATAACTAGTTTGTACTAATTGAGGATCAAGCATTGGTGGTGTTGTTGTAATATGTTAAATCCTAATTTTTATTGAATCAAGTATTTGTTGTAAAATATCAATCAATGTGTTATATCTTGAAAATTACAAGTATGCTAAATATGGGAAAACTATTGGTGCTTTGCATGTAAATCTAGAAAACAAATCAAAACTACTCTTATTTTATCTTTTCATTATAATGATCATTGATATTTTGAGTTGAGTGATTGACTTTTTAAATCAATATAGAGGTCTTGGGTCAAGGGAGTGAATTATCTAGCCTCCAAAATAAACTAGGATGGCCATAGTTGTTCCCTCAAATTGGAAGTTTGGTGTTGGAATTCAGTGCGGATTTTCCATTCAAGAATCATATAGCAATTGCAATCTGAAAGTTACGTTCCAAAATGATCCTATTTGGTGGATTACTAGTGGTGATTGCTACATATTTTCGAATCATAATTGGGATATTACTAGTGGTGATTGCTACATATTTTCAATGTTGGAAATTTTCTCCAAATCACAGCTAATATATTGTACCACAGGTCAGGAACACAATGGGAATGGAATTGTCTTTGAAATTTATCCACTTATACTATAGTGATCCATAAATATAAGAAAAACATTAATAATTTGATATAGACTATTTGGATTATTAATATGTGATAATGGACCCAAATAGTAGTTCTTATATGAAGAAATGCTCATCAGACTTGGGAATTCTTGACATCATCGGCCTCCATCCCTGGAATTATTCACTTAGTCTTCCACATTATCTGGTTATATAAATGTATACGAGGCTATCCTATTATTGTATCCTTTTTACTTCATTTCATTTTATTCTAAACTTAGGTTTGGAATTTTCTAGGAGTTGTGTTTGGATTCCCACATTTTATAAGTAATATACAACTTGAAATTTTTAGCATGTAACTTAGCTGGCATGATTGTGTCTCAGCTTTCCCTGAAGGTTGAATACTAAGTTTACTAAGGATTTCTTTTCTATGGTGATGTTTTATTTTGTTTGTTTATATAGGTCACCTAGCCACATAATGGCCACTATCGCCCAACTGAAGAAAACTTCTTAGAGTTTATTTCTTTTATGGTATAAAATTGCATTGACATTTATGATGTTGAGGTATATGTTGTATGAATCCTTTCTAGTACAATTTAATTTATATTCTAGTTTTCATCTGCTTTCATGTCATATACTCTACATTGTATCATCTTTCATTTTCAAAAAAGGAACTCAGTATTGATGGTAAGAAGCAATAATTGAAAGAGGAAAACAATAACACTAGAGAGAAAAATGCAAAAAGAGATAGAGAAAAGAACTGGTATAACCATAGATCCAATATCCCACATAAGACACATACATAAGCATTGATGGTCAAGTTTTAAGAGTAGGTGAATTCACCTACAATTTCTTGGCAACATAATGATAATGTTTTGAAGTGATGAAATAATATTTCATGTGTAAATTGTAGTCCGACCAATATTAATTTGGAAACTCATATTGTAATACTCGACATTTTCTATAATACAATTTATGTGGTTGAAATTATTTATAGTTTCACTTTATATTATTTAGTATTTTAATTAACATATGTAACTTTACGTTTTCATATTAGATGGACATGCACATTGTATGAATTTTTTTTTAATTTAGTCTCAAAATCATACTAATTAATTTATTTTGATTAATAATGCACACATAAAATCATTCTAAAACTACTAAATTAGAATTTATATAATTAATATGAAACTACCAAAAAAATATAAATGACTACTGTAAATGATAAATTTGTGATTATAATAATGACTAAATTTTTCATATATGTGATTATTAGTAGTTAATTTATAGTATCTTATAACACGACCAAAATTTAATCGTATTTCTTGGTCATTAATTGGTTTCAAATGATAACTAATATATATATATATATATATATATATATATATATATATATATATATATATATATATATATATATATATGAGTAGCTAATTTATGCGTATATTATAACATGACCAACATTTTGGTCATATTTATTTGGTCATTAATTGTGGCAATCAATGAATAAATTAATGAACAAATTTACGACGAAATATAATACTAGAAAATAAAATTGAGACAATCAATTAATGACTAAGCTAGAAATGACTACAAGTTGGTCGTGTTATAAGATACTGTAAATTATCTTCTATTGGTCACTAACTGAAAAATAGTCGTTTATATGAAAATTTTAGTCAAATTTTTAGTAACTAATTAGCCATTTTATACTAGTTCTTCATTAAATAATGGTCAAGGAATTTTTTATATAAGCACTGACACGGTATACATTTTAAGCTTCGGTGCTCTTCGAGTGTAACACACTAGGGATTTTTTGTTGTAAGCACTAGGGTGGTATTCATTTCAGACACCGGTGCATCTTTGAATTAAATGACTCCATGATTTTAATTATGTATGAAGCCCATTAGGTTTCTATAATTAGCGCACTATGGCTACTTGTTCAATAAGCGCACAAAGAAAAAAAAAGAAAAAGAAAAACATCTGCTAAAACCTCCAGCGCCCAATTTTTTTTAGTTGTGATGAAGTTCCTTCATAAGCTCTGCTAAAACATTTTTTCCCACAAACAGATGTTTTAGAAGATTTTTTTTGAATTTTTGTTCCAATTTATAACACTAACAACCTTTGTTATAACCTCAGCTAGAAGGTATTTTCCATTTAGTGATGAAACCACTAAGTTTTTTTGGTTGAGTTTCCTCTTCTTCCTGTACTATCTCAAACCTCGTATATCTAGAAAATCTCTATCATTTCCAAATATTTTAGTCCCTAAGACTCTAAATTTTGTGTCAGAGTAAAATATTGGTTGTAACAAAAAGAGTCGGGGAGAAGCAGATGATCAGATTTGGATCAAGCCCTAAGTGATAGCTCAAATTTAAAAGTGTTCAAAAGTGTGCTAAACCTAAGCGACCGGATGGATCTTGTCTTCCTGATTCTAGCACCATGAGCAATTCAAAAATTTGACACCGTATGAAGAATTTATCACATTTTGAAAATTCCAGTAAACTGAAATTTTTGACATTTGACCAGAGTTGACTGGGCAAGGGTACAATCAGCAGAAATAATATTCCAGGAAATATTCTTAGAATATTCCTTAGAATATTCCCCAAAATATTCCTTTTGGGCCAGTCGAAGGATAAAAGTGTTAGAATTTTATTGGTCAAATGGTTTGAATGGCCAATGGGAAGGTGCCATGTGGCCAGCCCTGAGGCCGCCACATGACCCTTAAATGACATATTAAAATTTTGGTGGAGTGGTCAGGAGCCTGATTATCTTGTTTATTTTGTATCACAACATTGGACCCCTATACCTTAATGGGGCGGCAACGCTACCCGTAATTAAACACTGGCTGGGGGGTCCAGCGAGGGCGGCTACAACTTTATGGAGCCCCCCCCTGGCGGGGGGGTTCAAGGGCAGCACCCTCGAAGCTAAAAATAGATGTAAAATTGCCTTGTAAAAGTATAGTAATTTCTAGTCAATCTAGGCCATTCATTAGGTGGATGATCTGATGGTAGAAGTTATGTTTAGTTTAGGGTTTTTTGCCCTAAAAGGCAACCCCTTGATTTGTATGTGTATTCGCAGTGCGAGAAACAGATAGGGAGACTGTGAAAGAGAACAGAGGATATTACAATGGATCTGTTGTAGGTTGTGTCTCTTCATTTTGCTGGATAATAAAAGGAAGGACTGGCTGTTCAGGGTGGATGTAGACTAAACTGGGTGAACTACATATATATGTGTCTCTCTGGTTTTATGTGTTTTGTGTGCTTTTGTTTTCCGCATATATTATGTGTTGCATTACTCTGTAATATATAATTTTTATAACAACTGGTATTAGAGTTGAAGGTCTATTTGGCTAATAAACTCACAGGAAAGAAGGTTTCCTGGTTCAAGTGGGAGCAATGGAGAAAGATGGTAAGTTTAGGGTCGAGAAATTTAACGGCCAAAACTTCCCGCTATGGAAGATGAAGATGGAAGATTATCTATATCAGAAAGATTTGTACCTACCATTGAGCGGAAAAAAGAAGAAGCCAACAGCTATGACAGATGCAGAATGGGAGATTCTTGATAGAAAAGCACTCGAAACAGTACGGTTGTGCCTTGCAGCATCGGTAGCCTTCAATATTTCGAAGGAAACAACAACAGAGGGTTTGATTAAGGCATTGGCAAAACTATAGGAAAAACCCTTGGCCTCAAACAAGGTATTTCTTATGAAACGTTTATTTAATATGAAAATTTTGGAAGGTGGATCTGTTTCATACCATTTAAATGATTTTAATACAGTTACCAGTCAGTTAATTTCTGTAGGGGTAAACTTTGATGATGAAGTTCGAGCTCTTTTATTTCTGTGCTCATTGCCAGAAAGCTGGAATGGTTTAGTTATGGCCATTAGTAACTCTGTCTTTGGATCTAGTACTTTAAAGTTTGATGATGTTGTCGGTGCTATCCTTAGCGAGGAAATGTGACGAAAAAGCTCCGGTGAGACATCGGGTAATGCTTTGAGTGCAGAGTCTAGGGGAAGAAGAATGGAAAGAGTAAAGAGATCAGGATATCGCAGTAAGTAAAGGAAAGGTAGATCCAAGTCCAGATCAGGGATAGTGTGCTGGAAATACAGAAAGAAAGGACACCTGAACAAAGACTGTAGATCTCGGAAGGGAAAAGAAGGAGACGCACAACAAGAAAAAAATCATGAAGCAAATGTGACAAGTGATGTTTTACAAGATTCTTTGATTCTTTCTTTAGAAAATTTTACTAATTCCTGGGTGGTAGATTTAGGGGCCTCATTCCATGCCACATCTGATAAGAAATATTTTCATGAATATGTTCAAGGATATTTTGAACAAGTCTGTTTGGGTGATGATAAACCCTGTAAAATTGTTGGAATGGGTAAGGTTCTTGTAAAAAAGAAGAATGGAAACCAATGGCTATTAAAGGAGGTAAGGCATGCTCCATATCTGAAGAAAAATCTGATTTCAATAGGGCAGTTAGGTGGTGAAGGTTGTGTGACGACTTTCATAGATAAAACTTGGAAGGTCACCAAAAGAGCCCTGGTAATAGCAAAAGGCGAAAAGGTTGGTAAATTATATTTATGCAATGGTATTTCTAACTCTGTTAATGTTTTAACTTCCAAAGGATCAGATGCAGCATTATGGCATCATAGGCTTGGACACATGAGTGAGAAGGGGATGAAGATTCTTAACTCAAGGAATTTGTTTCCGGGTTTGAAGAATGTTGATTTGGATTTTTGTGAGAATTGCATTTATGGAAAACATAAGAAAGTCAAATTTCTCAAAGTTGGGAAATAAAAGAAGAGTGAAAAAGTAGAGCTTGTGCATACAAATGTATGGGAACCTGCTCAGGTATCATCTCGATGGCTCTCATTATTATGTTACTTTTATTTATGATGCAACTAGAAGAACTTGGATTTATTATATTTAGAATAAATCTGATGTATTTGATACTTTCAAGAAATGGAAAAATTTGGTTGAGATTGAGACAGGAAATAATTTGAAGTGTCTCAGATCAGAAAATGGAGGTGAATATTGCAGCAAAGAGTTTTATAGGTACTATTCAGAGCATGGAATTCGTCGAGAGAAGACAGTGCCAAGAACACCACAAGAAAATGGTGTGTCATAAAGGATGAACGGAACAATCATGGAGCGTGCAAGGTACATGAGATTGCATGTAGGATTGCCTTTACAATTTTGGGCAGATTTTGTAGATACTATTGTTTATCTAATAAACAGAGGGCCTTCAAGTTCCTTGGATGGTGGTATTATAGAGGAAGCATGGATAGGTAAAAAGGTAAACTACTCTTTTTTAAAGCCTTTTGGTTTTGAAGCCTTTCTCCATATTAATAAAGAAAACATAACAAATCTTGAGGAAAAATCAAAGAAATGTACCTTTATTGGATATGGTGTTAATGATTTTGGTTATCGCTTATATGATTATGAAAATCAAAAAATCATTAGGAGCAGAGATGTAATATTCAATGAAAAGGTATTGTATAAGAATCAGTTGCAGGAAAAGAAATAGAAAAAAGAAAAAAAAGAACACACGGTTCTTGATGAGATCACTGAAAAAGTAAAGGTGCTTGAAAATAATAATAATCAACAACCATAACAACAGCAAACCCCACAACAGCAACATGCACCTCAAACACTTGAAAGTGGTGTTACAAGATCTACCAGGATAAGTAGACCCCCTAAACGATACTCTCCTTCATTATATTATTTATTGTTGACTGATTCTGGTGAACCTGAATGTTATGAAGAAGCAATGCAGGTTGAAACCAGGAAGAAGTGGGAGCTAGCCATGGAAGAAGAGATGGACTCCTTAATACATAACCAGACTTGGGACTTAGTCAAGTTTCCTGCAAGTAAAACTACATTGCAAAATAAATGGGTTTACAGGCTGAAGGAAGAAGATGGAGGAAAATAGAGGTACAAATCTAGACTTGCGGTGAAGGGGTTTGCACAAAAGAAATGTATTGATTTTGATGAAATATTTTCTCCTTTTGTTAAGATGACTTCAATCAAAATTATTTTAAGTCTTGTAGCAGCGGAAGATCTACATCTTGAACATTTAGATGTAAATACAACATTTCTCCATGGAGATTTGGAGGAAGAGATATATATGGAGCAACCAGAAGGATATGAGATCAAAGGGAAATAAAATTAGTGTGTAGGTTAAGAAGAGCTTGTAAGGCTTAAAACAAGCTCCAAGGCAGTGGTATCTAAAATTTTACAAGTTTATGTCTGAACAAGGTTATACTAGATGTCACTCTGATCATTGTGTTTATCTGAAAAAGAAAAATGATGGTAGTTATATTATATTGTTATTGTATGCATATGACATGCTTGTTGCAGGTTATAACATGCAGGAAATAAACGTGCTCAAAATAAAATTGGAAAATTAATTTTCAATGAAGGATTTGGGAGCTACAAAACAAATCCTTGGTATGAGAATAACTAGAGATAGGAAAAATCGAAAATTAACACTGCCTCAGAATGAGTACATACAAAATGTGTTGAAAATATTTAATATGCAGAATGCAAAACTAGTTAGTACACCTTTTGCTATCCATTTCAAACTTAGTAAGGAGATGTGCCCCAAGACCCAAGAAGAAATGGACTATATGTCTAAAGTTCCATATGCATCAGCAGTTGGAAGCTTAATGTATGCAATGGTCTGCACAAGGCCTAATATTGCACATGCAGTGGGAGTTGTAAGCAGGTACATGAACAATCCAGGAAAAGAACATTGGATGGCAATAAAACGGATTCTCAGATATTTGAGAGGTACCACAAATCAAGCATTATGCTTTGGTGGTTAAAACATTACTCTACAAGGATATGTTGATGTAGATATGGCAAGTGACAAAGATAATAGGAGGAGCACTACAGGATACGTATTTACTGTAGTGGAACAGTTGTCAGTTGGGTTTCAAAAATCCAAAGTTTTGTTGCACTTTCAACAATAGAAGCGGAGTATGTTGTTGCAATAGAGACTAGTAAAGAAATGATTTGGTTACAAAGGTATATGGATGAATTAGGTAAGAATCATGATATTGGCATGTTATACAGTGATAGCCAAAGTGCCATTCATCTTGAAAAGAACTCAGCATTTCATTCCAGGAATAAACACATACAACTCAAGTACCGTTTGATACGGTCAGTATTGGAAGATGGACAGTTGAAGCTGGAAAAGATACACACTAGCCAAAACCCTGCAGATATGCTAACAAAAGTTGTAACCAGGGAGAAACTAATATTATGCTCAGTTTCAATTGGTCTTCAAGGATGACGATGAAGATGAGAAACAGCCAGGTCCAAAGAGGAGTCATTGTCCAGCAAATGAAGCAGCGGTGGAGTTACTACAATCAGTCTCCAAGTGGGAGATTTTTGGGTGTGGAGCCTGATTATCTTGTTTATTTTGTATCACAACATTGGACCCTTGTACCTTAATGGGGAAGCAACACCGCCCATAATTAAACGCTGCCTGGGGGGTCCAGGGGGGCAGCTGCGACTTTATGGAGCCCCCCCCTGGCAAGGGGTTTCGGGGGCAGTGCCCTCGAAGCTAAAAACAGATGTAAAATTGACTTGTAAAAGTATAGTAATTTCTAGTCAATCTGGGCCATTCATTAGGCAAATGATCTAACAGTAGAAGTTATGTTTAGTTTAGCGATTTTTTCCCTATAAGGCAAGCCCTCGCTTTGTATGAGGGTATTTTACTGAGGCTGTGAATTGTATGTGTATTCTCGGAGCGAGAAACAGATAGGAAGACTGTCAGAGAGAAAAGAGGATATTACAATGGATCTGTTGTAGGTTGTGTCTCTTCATTTAGCTATATAATAAAAGGAAGGACTGGCTTTTCGGGGTGGACGTAGCCCAAACTGGGTGAACCACGTATATCTGTGTCTCTCTAGTTTTATGTGTTTTGTGTGCTTGTGTTTTCCGCATATTTTATGTGTTGCATTGCTCTGTAATATAAAATTTTTCTAACACTTAACCATTCAGTTGTCGATTTATATTTAAAGTATGAAATATTTTCATCTGGGGGTTGGAACCGCCGATGGTACCAACCCGTCGGCGGTCCCGTGGAAGAGTGTTCACATGTAATGTAACCATGACGGTAAATTGAACCTCCACTTTTAATTTGCTAACACTATCTGTCAACATTAAACCTTGTCACATGGCTACATTCCTGCATGGTTAAGGTCTTATCCCAGACGGTTCCATTAACCTGTGCTTCAAACTCTGGTTTCAAGCCTTACCACAGGTACAGCCTGGAGTTCCGCTCCGACATTGATTATAACCGTGGGTTTTGGTGGTTGGCATGTGGCCACCCCCTACCCTTAGAATTTAATATTACAGTTAGTGCTGGCAGAAAATTTAGTGCGCCCTATTTTTATGTGGACTTGGCCAACTTTATCTCCAGTTAAACTGAAGTTCTCTATAATTAGTGGATTTTTCCTAGGGGTTATTGGGAAAAATTGATTCTGCTCTATCTTGAGCATTACTTGACCATTGTAAGAGTGTGAATAGTCAATTTTTACTTTCGTGGAAATTCTAGACTCATTTGTGAGGGTTGCAGAGCCATCAAAGAACTTTTGAACATGATTTTTCTTCATAGAAGTTCTAGGGGCCACTAGGGCCACCAGAGCCTAGTGAGGGCAGTTAGAGGCCTTACTCAGGAAACCAATTGTCAAATATGGATGTTTCAAACATTAAAAAGCCATTGGTGAGGTTTTTAGAGCCATCAGAGGACTTTTGAGTGTAATTTTTCTTCAGAGAAGTTCTTGGGGCCAGCAGGAGAATGAGGCTTGGCCAGGGTAGCGAGAGGGCATTCCCAGCAAACCAGTAGTAATTTTTGACTATTTTTAACCTTATGAATCCAATGATGGGATTTGAATAATATTTTGAAGAATTTTTATGGCCGAGATGCTTCAGAGAAGTTTTCAGTGTGCCCAGAGCCACAAGGTGCCACCAGGTGTTGGGGGCGTAACCAGAGCAGCCAGAAGCCTTTTTCAGCAAGTGAATAGTATATTCTGACTATTTTGGACATTTTTAATCCAATGGAAGGATTTTAAAATCCATTTGGAGACTTATAGAGTCGAATAAGCCATAGGTAAGTTTAGGGAAACCTAGGGCCAACAGAGGTTAGAGGCCTAGATTGGGGAGCCAGAGCTCATTTTGAGCATACGAACAACATATTTTGGATGTATGATATTTTTGGAGAGATTAGAAAAGGTTTCAGGGTCATAAAAGGATTTATTAATGATTTAGTGCCACAGATAATCTCAGGGAATCTTAAGGGCACTGATAGAAGAGGTCAAGTCCAAGGGAGCCTAGGTCCATTTCCAGAGAGATAGCAGCCATTCCAGGGGTATGATGGTACTCTAAACCCATTGGTACAACATAAAAAACCATTGGATTTGAGTAGTTACTTTTAAAAGAAATTATCCATCATAATCCCAAATATCCAAGTCAATTTGACAAGGGCTCAAGGAGACATAGCCCATGACATTCGTGTGAACTCCTTTATTGAATTTGTTGTTATGTTTTGATGCTTATTTTCTGAAATTAATGGTTTTTTTACATACTTAATATAAGTCAAAACAAATGTTTAATTCCTCACACTTAAAGCGATAAAACAGTTTAAAAAAAATATACACCTGTTTCAAGTATTCAATTCCGCATAGTCAAGTATAAGCAAGATCTTAATTTGTTTAACTGAGTAGGAGGTGCTTACATAGCATAACAAGTCAGCCACCCATTTCAGATCAGGTGGCATCGGAGCACTAGGTTGCTTGCTTGACATAGCACTAGGTTGCTTGCTTTTTTGACTTGAAAGGTGTTTAACAATGCAAAGAATTTAACTGTTTGCAAATTGACTGATGCTTACAAGTTTGAGTTTTCTAGAGGTGAAGGGGAGCTATTTTTAGCTAAGTCCAGAAGAGGAAAAGAAGGAAGAAGGCTAAAAGAATCCTCCTTACCCAAAGGACCCCAAGGCAACCCTTGAAGCACAAGAGGTATTGTTTGCAAAAAGAGGTTGCGTGAAGAAGAGATACAAGCTGTAGAAAAGAGCTTGAATCAACAACCATATTGTTTAGAATATTTACCAATTGTTTTTGAAGCTTTGTGTATTGTTGTTGAAGTTATTTAATTCATTTACATAATGATGACAACTTCTTCAAGTGAGGTTTCAAAATTCTCCTTTACAAGACTCTTTGATGAAGAGATGAAGTGGGACTTCTACATCCTGAAGGATATGGTGCAAATTATGTATGAAGATGGAAGAGAAAGCACAAGACTTCATGAGAAATTGGTTGCTATGAAGCAAGAGAAAGAAGGATTTATTCAAATAATGCATGAGATGGAGATGCAGCTCCATCAAGCCCAAGAGGCCTTAACCAAACACATTCTTGAAGCAGAGGTAAATCAGTCAAATTTGTCTTCAAATTCCTCTTCAGATAGATGTGTAGCCTCATTTGAAAAGCACACTAGAGGTATAGGGTCCAAGTTGATGATAAAAATGGGCTATGAAGGCAAGGGTCTAGGCAAACATGTACAAGGCATGATAGAGCCTATTTTTGTTGAGGAAAGGCCTAAGAAGTTTGGTCTAGGCTATGTTCAATCTTATGGAGAAAACTCTACAGCCATGAAGGCATTTGAGACAACTCCAAGAAGAAATTTTGTTGCAAGTTCAAACCCACAAACACGTCGAGTTTTTTTTCAAATTGAATGCCATTTTTTGAAGCCTATGTTGTAGCAAGATGTTAATGGACATGCATCTTATGGTGAGAAAGAGATTTCAGACTGCTATCAAGACATGAAAACTGATGTCGGTCTTCAAAAGAAAGCTAGAACATATTCAAGTTCAACTCCTCAAGAAGGTAAAAAAGATGGAAATGAAAAGCAACATGTGAGGTATAATTCTTCCCATAGTCAAGTTGATTATGTTTATGTTAAGCATGGAAAATCTGCATGCATGAATGTAAGAAAGAGTTGTTGTTCCTACTGTGGTTTGTGTAACCATGAAGTTTCAAGATGCTGGAAGAGGATGAAGGCATATAGGAAATAGTCGAAGTGAAGGCAACTTGCACAGAAGATGCAAAAGACTTTCACACATTACTAGAACAAGGGACATTTCATTGCCTAATGTTGGACACTACATCCAACCAATCATCCCAAGAATTCGAAGCAAGAGGATAAAATGACTGGCATAAATGGAACCAAAGATCCATCATCGATGTGAGTCCAGATGATTCAGATGAAGAAGTTTTTTAGCAACAAAAATTGCCATGGTCGAAGTGGCTTGGTAAGAAGTGACTTGACTTCTTGACCCAATAATACGTACATTCATTTGTACATTTGCAAATTTCAGATATGTATGCATGTATTTTTTTTGAAAACTTACATTTGTTTGAGCCACCTTTGATCAATGATCAATGACATGATGTTCAGCTACCTTCAATTGAAGATTTCTCACCAGAAATTTCTGGATGAGTTCAAGAAAGATACAATTCTTGACAGGAGGAAAAGAGCATCCAAGAAGGGAAGTGTTGACTACCTTCGAATTGGGGCTTAAATGCACTAAGACAAGCAAGGAAAAGTGGAAGGAGGCTGGAAATGTGAGGGTGTTGTAATCTCATCTACTAAATAGTTAATCAGTCTTTTGGGGTCCAAAAGATTCCTAATGGGGAGGAGTGATCAGATTTGGATCAGGACCTCAGTGATAGCTCAAATTTCAAAGTGCTCGAAAGTGTGTTGAACCTAAGCGACCAGAACCTAAGTGACCAGATGGATCTCTTCTTCCTAATTCTGGCACCATGAACAGTTCAAAAATTTGACACCCATATGAAGAAGTTATCGTATTTTGAAAAGTGCAGTAAACTGCAATTTTCAAAATTTGGCCAGAGTTGACTAGGCAAGGGTATAGTCAGCAAAAAGAATATTCCAGGGATATTCTTAAAATATTCCTAGAATATTCCCTTGAATATTCCTTCTAGGCCAGTCGAAGGAGGAAAATTGTTAGCATTTTATTGGTCGAATGGTTTGAATGGCCAATGGGAAGGCACCACGTGGCTAGCCCTGAGGTCACCACATGGCCCTTAAACAACATATTAAAATTTTGGTGGAGTGGGAAGGAGTTGGCCCCTCGACTTCCTCGCCAGCATGCCCATGATTTACGACTCACTCTACGATTAGTTATTAACCATTCAGTTGTCGGGTTATATTTAAAGTATGACAGATTTTCATACGAGGATTGGAACTGCCGGTGGTTCCAACCCGTCGGTGGTCCCGTGGAAGAGTGTTCACATGCAATGTAACCGTGACATTAAATTTCAACCTATTCTTTTAATGCGCCAGCACTATCCACCAACATTATGCCTTCTCACATGGCTACATTCCCACACATTTAAGGTCTTATCCCCGACGGTTTTTTTAACCCGCGCTTTAAACTTCAGTTTCAAGCCTTACCATAGTTACAACCTGGAGTTCCGCTCCGACATTGATTGTAACCGCGGGTTTCGGGGGTTGGCATGTGGCCACCCCCACCCTTAGAATTTAATATTACAGTTATCACTATCAGAAAACTTTGACCACCCGACTTTTATGTGTATTTGGCCAACTTTATCTCCAGTTAAACTGAAGTTCTCCACAATTAGTGGAGTTTTCCTAGGGGTTACCGAGAAAAATTGATTATGCTCTATCTTGAGCAATAATCGACTATTTTGAGAGTGTGAATAGTCAATTTCGACTTTATTATACATTCAAGACTCATTGGTGAGGGTTTCAGAGCCATCAGAGAACTTCTGGGCATGAATTTTCTTCAGAGAAGTTCTAGGGGCCACTAGGGGCCAGCAACAGAAAGAGGCCTAGCTAGGGCAACTAGAGGCCTTACTCAGGAAAAAAATTGTCAATTTTGGATGTTTCATACATTACACAACCATTAGTAAGTTTTTTAGAGCTAGCATAGGACTTCTGAGTGTTATTTTTCTTCAGAGAAGTTCTAGAGGCCACTAGGGCCACCAAGGGCCACCAGGGGAATGAAGCTTAGCCATGGAAGATAGAGGGAATTCTCAGCAAAATAGTAGTCATTTCTAACTATTTTGAACCTTATGAATCCAATGATGGGATTTTCATAATATTTTTAAGAATTATGAAGGCCTATATGCTTCAAAGCAATTTTCAGTGTGCCCAAAGCCACAGGGTTCCACCAAGTGTTGCGGGTGTAACCAGAGCAACCAAAGGCCTTTTTTAGCAAGTAAATAGTCTATTCTGACTATTTTAGACATTATGAATCCAATGGAATGATTTTAAGAGCCATTTGGAGACTTATGGAGCTGAAGAAGCCACTGGGAAGTTTCAGGCAGCCGAGGGCCAACAAGGGTTGGAGGCCTATATTAGGGAGCCAGAGCTCATTTTGAGCATATGAACAGCCTATTTTGGATTTCTGATATATGCTAGAGACATTAGGAAATGATTCAGAGATAGAAAGGATTTATTAAGGATTTAGTGCCACAGAGAAGCTCAGGGAAGCTTAAGGGCACCGATAGAAGAGGTCAAGTCCAAGGGAGCCTAGGTCCATCTTCAGAGAGATAGCAACCATTCTAGTGGTATGATGGTATTCTAAACCCATTGGTACAACATAAACAAGCATTGGAGGGTGAAAATGTGAAGTTGGGAAACACTTTTTGCCCTTTTTTGACGTTGAAAATTGTAATTTTCTATGTTTTTCAACTTCAACTCCACTAAACTCATATTTTTATCGCAAATTATGCTTTGACATAAAAACAAGAATTGTATAGAATTGTCTTACCTCCATACCGATATTTTTTTTTTTTTAAATATTGACATATAGAGGGGTAAATTTGTTGTTTACTAACTGCATATACTTGAAATTTTCAGGCAAACATAAATAGTCACTTTATTATCCTTTACTTTTTTTAGGGAAGGTTATTCATTTTTTGGAAAAAAACCATAGCATTATAATCTGCATATATTGCACTAGTGCACAGACTATTTTTTGGTAATTTTCGGATCAAATCACTATTTTTTATTATTTTTTGAAATGGACGAAGACAAAAAAACAGTGATGTTTCAGTACATTTTATTATCCTTTGATTTTCTTTTCAATGTGATCGTAAATAAGAAAAATGAGAGTACCCTTTTGAAGTAGACAGGGAGAGGAAGTGCACTATGATTTTTTTAAATTTTTTGGTGTCCTCGTTTGAAAGTTATTGAATGTTCATTCAGTGCAATTTTTCGAACAATGAAATTCCATAGTGACATAGTTTAGTAAAAAATTAATAAAAAATTGAATTTTTTAATGAAACTCCATAAATCTCACATCATCAAAAACTAGATTTAGAGACGAATTTAATGGTACTTGGTCCGACATATAACATTTTGTTTTTGTAGGTGTTCTGTCCCTCCAAAGTTGCAGGTTTCTCAAAACTGCAGAGTTTTCTGAGTTTTTTGTTGACCAGAAACTCTCGGCCGAGAAAAACTCTCGGCCGAGAAATTTTTAAAACTCTCGGCCGAGAGTTTTAAACCAATTTATGCGCGGGAAAACTGCCGCCCAAAAGTTTTAAAAAATCTCGGCCGAGATTTTGCGGCCGAGAGTTTGCGCAATAAAACTCTCGGTCGAGAGTTAGAAAAACTCTCGGTCGAGAGTTAGAAAAACTCTCGGCCGAGAGTTTTATTGCGCAAACTCTCGGCCGCAAACTCTCGGCGGAGAGTTTTTCTAACTCTCGGCCGAGAGTTTGCGGCCAAGAGTTTTGTGACACAACTCTCGGCCGAGAGTTTTCAAAACTCTCATCCGAGAAAATACGAAATATTTAAAATCTCTCGGACGAGAGTTTTGAAAACTCTCGGCCGAGAGATTAAAAAATTCTCCCGAATTCTATCTCATGCCAAAAAGTGTTTCCCAACTTCGCGTTTTCGCCCTGGAGTTGAGTAGTTACTTGTAAAATATATTATCCATCATAATCCCAAAGAGCCAAGTCAATTTGACAATGGCTCAAGGAGATGTAACCCACGACATTCAGGTGAACTCCTTTATTAAATTTGATGTTATGTGTTGATGCTTATTTGCTGCACTGAATGGTTGTTGTACATGCTTAATATCAGTGAGCAGAGATGTTTAATTCCTCACACTTAAAGCATTAAAATAGTTTATAAAAAACATACACATGTTTCAAGTATTCAATTCCTCACAGTCAAGTATAAGCAAGATCTTAATTTGTTTAACTGAGTGGGAGGTGCTTGCATAGCATAACAAGTCAGCCACCCATTTCATATCAGTATAGGACACTCACCATCAGTAGATGGTACTTTATTTAGTGATCAATTGCCCCTTTTCATCGTTATTAATTTAATTTTTACCTTTACTATATCTAAGGTTCCATTTTAAAATGAGATATGTTTTTTTTTTTAATTTGACAAGAAAAAATATATATTTTTAAATATGATTGGTCTATAAAATGAAATTTTGATCTCTTACAGTAGCGTACAAACTCTACAAAGGTTTTATCGATAATTATTTATTGATTATTGTTGAATTATTTCCAAGATGCTAAGCTAAGCTTAGTGGTTTCCAAGCATGTAATCGTTATCTAAAATCACCCAAATTCACCATCATCGTGATTTTATTAATCCAATATACTTTTAAGAATCTACAAAATGTAGGTAATAATCTATAAAAAAAGAAAAATAATTATATGTAAAACATGTTCTTATTTTTAATAAATAACTTTTTTAATTAATAAAATATACTCTTTTATCATTTGATGGAAATAATTCAAAATTATCTACATGTAATGTAATAGAAACTACATGTCATGGAAGCATAGGTAAAATAGTAGCATAGTTAATATTGAAGTTCTTAATTGACAAGAAACATAATTGATTTTTTAGTTTCTAATTTGGAATAAATATAAGTGGAATGTAAGAAAAAAATTTGCAACAACTAAATCTTTGAATGTCACAACAGAGTCATCATTTTTATATAATACTCATCATCCATGGATCTCAGTGCAAGGATTTGGATTGCATGCTTCACTAGGCTATCATAATAATTTTACGAGCAATTCTTATATCACTCATGATTTACGTTCATTTATTTTTTTATAAATCGACTACAAAAAATCATTAAAATAAAGTTGTAAAATTCCAATTCATACATAATTTAAATGTAAATCTATTGTAATCACTTAGTTTGGACAAATAATTAAGTAATATCTTTTTGCCAAATTTAATGAGAATACAGTATAGTACCGTACTGTACCATACCATACCATACCATACCGTACCATACCATACCATACCATACCATACCATACCATACCATACCATACCATACCACCCCCTTCTTTAAAAGTTAATTTTAAAATAAAATTTCTATACTATTGTGATACAATTTTACCTCACTTTAGTATTAACAATATTGTCAATATTGATGTTACCTTTTGTAAATTATTTTTGAGATTATGATATTGAATATATATTATATTCTTTAGATCCAATTTTATATCTCTAAATGTTTTCATATTAACAAAATTTATTATAAATTTCTTGTTTGTTATGGATATCTTTTAAAAAATGGTTCCATTTAGATCTAATATTAATTAGAAAAATAAAGATAAATTATATTGCTTAATACCTATACATTATATTGTAAATTATTATTTTGTTAATATAATGATTTAAAAATATGATTTTATATTTTTTTAATCTTTTTAGTTTAAGGTTTTGAAATAAATGTTATATGTGTGGTGTATGTGTTATTGGTTATTTATTTATTTAAAAAATATATTAATATTAAGTGGATGGTTCAGTTTTAATCCCATGGAATATTCTAGAATATTCATAATAATATACAAAAATCAAATGTTGATATTTGTCTCAAATTAATTATTCCATTTTTTATCTTTTAATTAAATGATTGATTAAAAAAAGCATATAAACAAGTGACATATGAAATGAATTATGGTTTTTTTGGGTATGTGGTATTTATAATCTATGTTATTGACCCATGGTATTGTAACAAAGTCTATTAACAAAATATTCATGGTAAGTGGGGGTAAATCTCCATGGACAAGAATCTTCTTTCCTATTTTTTTAAATGTAAGTATGTTTAAATTATATATTAATTCATTTTATAATTATTGTTAATACTAATTATTTAAAATAAAGTTATACCTTAGTTTGTTTTACAATTTTTCAATTTTAACAACTTGAGATGTATTATGAAGTAAGTGTTTTGATTCTTAGTATGGATTGATGTCTATTAGCATTTACCAACTATTTACTTTATATAGTTGCTCTAATAATATGTACTAATCTAAATATATAATAAATTAAGAAAATTTTGCTTGAAAAAAGCTTGATTCATTGGAGTAAATAATTATAAATTTTATAACTATAATAATTATATTAAACATATTTGATGTACATGATAAATGAAGTGAATCTTTATAATTATTTTATGCATGCCATAAACAAGTTAGTTACAATATGTATCTAGAGACTTGAACCTAGGAAATTGGTGAACAAATTGTTCACCAAATCACTCGAGCTAACATCCTTTAACTATTTCTTTTATTATTTTAATAGGAGTAAATAAAATAATTAGTATTGTAAAAGAAACATAATAATTGAAGAGTTTCAATCTCAAACACATGAGATAAGAATTATAACTAGCTTAAATCAATTTTAAAATAAGATAATTATGGTCTTAAGATCATTTTGATCTTAAGTGTATTCATTGCATTGAGAGACACTGTCAAGCTTAGAATGGAAGAGATGTTGTAATGTCTTTTCATTTCTTATCCTATCTTGTTATGCAAACATTTTGACTCGCTCATACAAAATAAAGCATTAGGGGTTGTTGGATTCTGATTTTGATAACCTTTTATTTTTCCCATGTTTTCTTAACCCATGGGTTTTTCCATGATATTTTTCTTTAATGTAGTCTATTTTAAGACATAAAATTTAAATAAATTTTACTTTTTTCTTAAAACAAAAATGGATTGGAATTTTGAGTGGATCCATGATTTTTTCCATAATATTTTTCTTCAATGTAGTTTATTTAAACACACAAAATTCCAATTAATTTTACTATTTTTCCCCCAAAAAAATAAAAAATGGATCCAATATAAAGAATACAAACTTATAACAATTTTGAATATAAATTTGACCTCTTTCTGGCGGAATGGACCAGGTTTTATCAATTATTCTATTAGAACATGCTTTGAGTTGAGTATTACAGTTGAGAAAATGTTCTACAAACATAGAGAAAATGCTTTGATATAGGTTTTATAGAGAAGTCATTGGATGCTAACAACTTACTATACCATGGTCATGGTTTAAAGTATTATTTTTGAGAAGATGACAATACCCCGTCAAGATGTAACCTAGAGAAATGAGCCAACATGGCTTGTTCCAATGGGTAGAAGAGACAAATTGGTTTCATCTTCCTCTGACAAAACCAACCTTCTAACACTAGCAGATTCCATCATCGTTTATAAAAATGTATTGCCAATTCTTCAGTTACAACTTCATAGTGATAAGAAATGCCGATCCAGCCAATTGTAATTCCCTTACCCCACTAGTGGCAATAGTTTGAAGCATGTAGCTCTAGACAAGGGTGTGGTCCATATCTATGTATAAATGGAGATAGGAATCCTTTCTCATACAAAATAAAGCATTAGGGGTTGTTGGATTCTAATTTTGATAACCCATTATTTTTCCCATGTATTCTTAACCCATGGGTTTTTCCATGATATTTTTCTTTAATGTAGTGTATTTTAAGACGTAAAATTTAAATAAATTTTACTTTTTTCTTAAAACAAAAATGGATTGGAAGTTTGAGTAGATCCATGATTTTTTCCATAATATTTTTCTTCAATGTAATTTATTTAAACACACAAAATTCCAATTAATTTTACTTTTTTTTCCCAAAAAAAAAAACAAAAATGGATCTAATATAAAGAATACAAACTTATAACAATTTTGAATATAAATTTGACCTCTTTTTGGCGCAATGGACCAGGTGTTATCAATGCTTGTATTAGAACATGCTTTGTGTCGAGTATTACCGTTGAGAAAATGTTCTACAAACATAGAGAAAATTATTTAATATAGGTTTTCCAGAGAAGTCATTGGATGCTAACAACTTACTATACCATGGTCATGGTTTGAAGTATTATTTTTGAGAAGATGGAAATACCCCGTCAAGATGTAACCTAGAGAAATGAGCCAACATGGCTTGTTCCAATGGGTAGAAGAGACGACCTGGTTTTGTCTTCCTCTGACAAAACCAACCTTCTAACACTAGCATATTCCATCATCGTTTATAAAAATATATTACCAATTCTTCAGTTACAACTTCATAGTGATAAGAAACGTCGATCCAACCAATTGTAATTCCCTTACCCCACTAGTGGCAATAGTTCGAAGCATGTAGCTCTAGACAAGGGTGTGGTCCATAACTATGTATAAATCGAGATAGGAATCCTTAGTTTTAGGTTTAATTTTGATTTTTCTAAAGCCATGGTTAGGATGAGCGACATCGGAATGAAGAGAGTAATGAATGGGGATATTTGTAAAGCCTACTGTACATTAAACTCGCTAATTTCCAATGCTTAACATTTCATAGCGTAACAATATTTATTTGCATTAAGATATGAAAACTCAACTAATTGAATAAAAACTTCACCTCTATAAAGGGAGGAATCCATATCTTGTGGTGTTGCTTGACTTATCTATTGGTCCCACTGGTTTGATGTAGTTGGAATTTGGATCATATAATGGGAAATTGACATATCTACTGTATTACATCCACCTAGTTGCAATAAGAAAAACAAGTGGTATAGACAACTCCGAGTCATTAGTCATTGATGTTCAACCTATAAGGAAATTTTCCATTCTGTAGGTGAGTTCTGCATGTTCACTATCCCATAAGGTTTCAAGGACTATAGACGATTGGATGAAGATTCAAAGGCTTATGAATGAATGGGCACCTTTAGGGCTTCCAAATATTTCTCATCCTTGTGGATGAGTAAGTCATCAACTTTTCAGTCTCTCCATGTGAGGTGGGTAGTTAATTACCTTCACCAATCCTAGTAGTAGATTCTGCTAGCTTATTAGGTGCAGTTCCACTGATATATGGGACCTTAAATATTTTGGGTGTCCATATTAGGAGGCACATGGGAACTATGGAGCCCATGGAATGTTTTTCTGATGGGCTACATAACATTTCCTTTGTCCCCTTCGATTATGGGCCCCGCATGTCTATGGGGTTATATAACCCTAGTTCTGCTTCTAACCCTAGTTTGGTTAGCTCATGCACTGTCAGTGGTTTCTCTATCTCTTCTAGTAGCGAAGGGATTTTTCTAGTGGGAGCAATTAGTTTATCTACTATGGGAGCTGATTCTTTTCCCTTTTCTTTTAGATCTTTTCCACTTCATGGTTCCATTCTTGAACTTGAGACCCATAGGAATTCTTAGGATGCCCTAAATTTTTCTTCTTTGGATCTATTTAGAGCTTCAGTAGTGGGCTATTCTATTTTTTCATCTTCAGTAATGGGTGAGGGTTATGCTAAGGGATTTGGTGGTTTTTTACCTTTGTGATGGAAAAGAATTATGGGGTCTCTTTATTTTCAATATTTTTACTAGTTTGAGATTGGGATCAGTGGGCTATGAGCCCACAAAATTACCTCATCCATGCTCACACTACAAAAATTGAAGAACCCTATTATCTACATGTAACATTAATTCATCACAGAAATTAAAAGGATCTATGCATCAAACCATCAATGCATTAAATCATAATGCACATTAACAAAATCACATAAACTAGGCATTAGAATTAATTTAATTGATATGCTATTACATGGCACCTCGATAGGTCTAATATTCATCCAATTGACCACCTCTTTTTAATGCTGAAATACTACAATACAATATTGTGGATCATTTCATAATCCATGACTTTCTCCATAAAGCTCTCAACATGATCCTCTCCATAAATATCTCAACATGGATTTTTTTCACAAAGCTCACAATGAATTTCTAAGATTCCTCATGGATATTTTTTTTCAATATTTTTAACAAATCCCCTACCTTTTGATGCACTTTTCTCATTTTCTCCTTATAAAAGTGGTTCTTGCTGATTTTTCAGAGGATGGCCCAATGCTCCTACATCAAACTCCCAAGGTATGCAAATTTATGACCTCTTATTCATATGCATCGCATCTTCTCATAATAGATTTAACTCATGAGCTGCAACATGCCTCTGCAGTAATAAGTCTCCACCTTCCTACACGATACCTCACCAAACTTTATCTTGATTTTGGGCTTTTGGCATCTTCTTGGTTCTCTTCTTTGGAACCCTTAGAGCACTCCTTGCTCTATTTTGTTGCAAATATTCTCACCTTCCTCTACTATCACCTACACAAAGAAAACAAATTTCTTACAAGATATTTAATCAACTTGTACCTTCTTTCGTTGCTTCTCCTCTAGACTACACATAGGAACCTTATGTGCTCTGATACCAATTGATGAAAAATAACTATGGGGTCTCTTAGTTTTCAATATATTTACTGGTTCAATTTTGAGACCTATGGGTTATGACCCCACAAACTCAACTCATCCTCACTTCCACTACAAAAATTGAACAACCTTGTTGTCTACATGTAACATTAACTCAACAAACCAAGTCAACGGATATATGCATCAAGCCAAAAATGCATTAAATCACCATGGACATTAACAAAACCTCATAAACTAGGCATTACAATTAATTTAACTTCTATGTTATTACATGATGCTTCGACAGGTCTAATATTAATCCAATTGGCCACCTCTTTTTAATGCTGAAGGAATACAATCTATAAAGGAAATAAAAATATTTTGGATCATGGTTTTCAAGCTCCTCTGGTTATCAATTGAAGAAGAGCTATCCAGATTATCCACAGTATTATAGGAACATCGTCGATGTTTCGAATCCCAATGAGGATCCATCTTCAGGACAAATACTTGAATGAGAGCAAGAAAGAAGGACCAAATAATGGATAAATAATAGTGAAAGAGAATTTATTAAAAAAGAGTTGACCCGTTAATTAATTTTAATAAATAAATTCTAAAATAATTTTAATTTTAATAGATTCTAAGAATAATTTTTAATAATTTTTTAATTAAATCATAATAAATTTTAACCTCATAATAATCAAGTAATAATATTTTATTATTATTATTATTATTATTATTATTATTAATTGAAATTATTATTTAATTTTAACTCTGAACCTAATTTTTTTTATTCTAATGACAATAATAAGTTTTCTAATTAATAATAATTAATATTTAATAATTAGAAATAAATGATAATAAATTATTATTAATGATATTAATAGATTATTTATAAAAAAAAATGAGACAAAAATAAGTATCAATAATTTAATATTCACTTATTTAAAAGAATAAATAAATATTAATAAAATAATTAATTAGTCTATTAATTATTATCTTATTAAAAAAATTGTGAGTTTATCCACCTAATTTTAAGAAAATTTATTAAAAAAATTTAAAGAGATTTTTTCTATTTTTTTTTACATTAAATACTAATAATAATTAATAATTAATTAATTATTATCTATTGTTAAATAAAAATTAATTAATAGGAATAATTATTAAAATTATATGATATAATTTGATTAATTATAATCACATTAATAATTTATTATTGAAAACAAAACTAATGCCAGATCTATAAACACCCTGACCCTAGGACTATAAACGCCCCAACCCTAGAAATAAAAAGCTATTTAAAAATAAATGAAATGAAGACAGAGAAGCATACATGAGATACTATACACGGGAGGATGACGAACTGGAGGAACATATATGTCTTATTAGAGGACGCTAGCTATCACTGATTTCACATCTTCCATCCCTGTTGAGATTAAGGGGATGCTTTATAATCTCAAGTGCCTCTCTGAATTTTATTCTTTGATAATGTTCCTCTTTGGTGATGATTTTGGTCTCTTCTAAACACATGTTGTGTTTATTTTTCAATGAGTTTTCTGCAAGGGTCGAGGTGCGTGATCTCCAATTCTTAATATCGGCTCTGTGTTCTTGCAGTATTTTTTGCAGTGAATGCCCAGTTTCCCCAATATAACTTTTTCCACATGAACAATCAATATTGTAAACTCATTTAAGTTGTTCATGAATTAAATTATCTTTGACTGACCACATTCTTTGTTTAATTTTTCCTACTGCTGAAAAATTACGCGAATATTTCCTTCTTCTTAAAAACCTTAGCTCTTATTAGTAAAGCCCTGGATGTATGGTAGAAAAAGCCTACCATCATCCGGCGCAAAAATTTGGTGTCCTAAATACTCTTGCTAAGAATCTTCAAGATATATGATGTAGAGCACCTTAAAGAAGAAACCAATCACTTGAATATTGTATTTAAGGGTATAGAATATAAAGAGAGAGATATTAGAGAAACCATAAAAAGAGCTGAGGGTTTGATCCTGAGGAAAAATGTGGTAGGGTTTTTCTACAATACATATAGCGTGTTACTGATAATATCACTAAATTTTTGAGGAAGAAGGACATATTCATGCAATTTTCAGCAATAGGAACAATTAGACAAAGATTGTGGTCATTCAAAGATAATATAAGTTATGAACAAATTAAAGGAGCTTACAAGATTGACTATTCGTGTGGAAAAATTTATATTAGGAAACCATACGTTCGTTGCAGAAAAGACTGAAAGAACAAAGCGCCGATATTAAGAATGAGATATCACGCACCTCGGCCCTTTTATAAAACTCCTTGAAAACTAAACACCACATGTATTTAGAAGAGGCCAAAATCATCTCCAAAGAGGAACATTATAAAGAAGAAAAATTATAGAGGCGCTTGAAATTATAAAGCATCCTCTTAATCTCAACAGGGATGGAGGATGTGAAATCAGTGATAGATAGAGTCCTCTGATAAGACAGATCTACTCCTCCAGTTCGTCATCCTCCTAGGTATAGTATCTCAAGTATTCTTCTCTCCCTTCATTTCATTTATTTTTAAATATCCTTTTATTTCTAGGGTTAGGGAATTTATAGTCCTACAGTTAGGGTGTTTATAGATCTAGCAGTAGTTTTGTTTTCATTAATAAATTATTAATGTGATTATAGTTAATGAAATTATATTATTTACTTTTAATAATTATTCCTATTAATTAGTTTTTATTTGACAATAAATAAGAATTAATTAAATAATTATTATTATTAGTATTTAATGTAAAAAAAAATTTAAAAATTCTCTTTAAATTCTTTTAATAAATTATCTTAAAATTAGGTGGATAAACTCATAAGTTTTTTTAACAAGATAATAATTAATAGACTAATTAAATATTTTATTCTTATTTATTTATTATTTTGAATAAATGAATATTAACTTATGGATAATAGTTTGTAGATTTATGTGGTAGAAGTTTGGAGGTTGAGAATTTGGAAAATCCACAGTCTTCATTTTTATTTGTCTATGTTTCGAGTCTAAAACAATACTCATCATCAGGATGAACCTACAAATAAGAGAAGAAAGAGAAGGAAATAAATAGGCGAAGGGGGAATGGGAGAAAGAGATGAACCGACCAACTCAATGATAAAAAACAAGAAGTTAGTTTTAATAATAATGTATTAATATTTAATTATTATTATTAAAAAAAATTATTTATATTTAATAATAATGCATTTTATTTAATAAAGTTTTTTGGGTGTTATTATTGAGAGAAATTAAAAACAAGATAATTTATAATGGCAATAAATATTTTAATCTAAATTTACTATTAAGAATTTTATTTTAATAATGTTTTAATGTAAGGCTTTATTATTACTAAATAAATTAATAGGATTAATACATGTTTTAATTAGGTTAGCATAATTAATAAATTTTATTATAATATATATTTAATGAGATTATTATGCTTTTTTAGAATTAAAAAATCAATAGGGAAGATTAAGGAGCTACAAAATTGTGGATTAAAAGAGGATAAATTATCATAGAAAGGATGAAAGGAAATAGGTGCTAGGACTCAAACAATGAAAAGAGGGGGGCAAGGGGGTGGTTAGGGAAAAAAATAAGAGGAAAATTTGTGAAATTGAAAAACAAGTGGAGAGGGGAAGGGGGGGAGAATAGAGGAGAGCTTGTGAAATAGGTATATATTATAATATGCTAAAAAATTTAGGGAGGGGGGAGAAAAGGTAAGAGGGAATTTTTTTTTTAGAGAAGAGTTACTGGGACCAGGAAGGGAGAGGGGGAGGGGGTAAGCGAAAAAAGGTTGGGAGGAGGGAGGCATATTCTTATTATTTTGAAGATCGAGGGAGTAAATAAATCCAGATTCTACTAACTTCAAGACCTTCGTCTCAATTGAGCTAATGGGGGTTTTTTATAATCTCAAGGGCCTCACAAAATGAAATGATGGTTTTCAATAGCGATAACCTTAGTATCTTCAAGGAAAATATGGTGACAAGACTTATCTACATGCTCTGCCAGGGTTGAGGATCGATTTCTTCTATTTTTGAGGTCCACATTGTGTTATTTAAGCCTAATTTTAAATGATCTTCATGTTTCTCCAATATAGAAATCTCCACATGAACAGTTGATCTTATACACACCCTTTTGTTGGATGTGCTCAGGGTTGTATTTGAAATATTTCATATTTTTTCTGATGGTTGTCATGGGTTTGAATGAGGTAACAATGTATTTTTTATTGAGGGCTTTAGCAAGCTTACCTGTGACTCCTTGGATGTCTGGGAGGTACGCTTTATTAGTTGGGGGATCTTTAGGTGAATGCTTGTTTCTGAATGTGGCTTTTTGCATGGCTTTGATGATGTCTTTATTCTTATATCCCAAGTCTAAAAAAACCTTTCTTAAGTATCCAATATATTCTTTAGCATGATTTTCATCTGATGTTCTGTAAGCTCTTGTAAAAAGAGTTCTCAGGATCCTCATATTTTTTTCTGAGTAGTGATGTGAATCTGCGTGAAGGTAACGTATGGATGATTATTTTTGTCATAAAATATTTTTAAGAAAGAATGTATTAAATAAAACAATTTATATTATGAAATTATATAAATAATTTACTAAATAAAAAAATATAAATTAACAGTGAATAATAACTCTTAAGAAATAAATTTTAATACCATTAATAATAATTTATTATTATTTATTTCTAATTATTAAATAATAGTTATTATTAATTAGCAAGCTTAATATTCTCTTTAGAATTAAAAAAATAGGTTTAAAGTTAAAATTAAATAATCATTTCAATTAATAATTATAATTATAATAATAATTATTATTATTCATAATTAAATATTATTACTTTATTATTATGAGGTTAAAATTTATTATGATTTAATTCAAAAATAATTAAAAATTATTCTTAGAAGTTATTAAAATTAAAATTATCTTAGAATTTATTTATTAAAATTAATTAATGGGTCGGCTCTTTTTTAATAAATTCTCTTTCACTATTATTTATCCATGATTTAGTCATTCTTTCTTGATCTCATTCAAGTATTTTTCCTGAAGATGGATCCCCATTGGGATTCAAAACGTCAACAATGTTCCTATAATACTGTGGATAATCCGGATAACTCTTATTCAATATTGTGGATCATTTCAAGATCCATGATCTTCTCCATAAAGCTATCAACATGATCCTCTCCACATAGTTCTCAACATGGCTTTTTGTCACAAATCTCTCAACGAATTTGTGAGATCCCTGATGGATCTGGTTTTTCAAGATTTTTGACAAATCCCTTTCCTTTTGATGAAATTTTCTCATTTTCTCCTTCTAAATGTGGTTCTTATAGAAATTTGAATAACTGATATATTATTCACCGAGATTCTCCTGATCACACACTATTTTAGCTTCATGCATAATACAGAATCCCTTCTACCATTGATCATCACATGCGGAAATAAAATTAATTGCATGCATACATTAAAACCACAAAAAATCACACATATGAACACAGTATTTAATGGGAAAGATTAAAGCTGAAAACCCCAACTATCTGTATATTATATGTCATGGAGATCATGTAACAATTATAGTACAAAAGCTCCTCACAAGCTCTCATGCACACTCTGAATTGCTACACACTATCAAGCTAGATCTAGAAAAACACATGCTCCAATATTTTGCCACTTGATAGCCAGCCTCTATTGCGTAATTAATGCTATGGGATGGCTTCATTAAATAGTTAAACCACCTGGCTTGAACTGCGCAATCCTCATGGGCTACTCCACCTATCTGTGTGTTGCAAATAGCAACAGTATAGTCACAACTGATAGTTAACCTGCTCTTTCACCTATTCTTGCACTGGTCTCCACTGAAACTGTCCATGCACTGAAGTTAAATGATGCATTCTTTAGTTGATTTATGAGTTTATAATTAGTGAATTAATTAATAATTAATTCACACCACTCTCACTAATTGTATCAATTAGTTAAACTGAATACAAATAGCTCAACTACGTTTATATTAGTTAAACTGAATACAACTCCATTAACTTCCTCAATCAACTCCACCAAACTCTGTCACATGAGTTCTAACTGAAGTATCCATGCAATAGCTCCACATAACCCTTAGGAATAGCGTAATTCCTTCTCTCAGCTCTTGTGCCACATCTGTGCACTTAACTGAAGTGCTCCAAGAGAATAATATAATGTTTAGAGTCTAGATATTATTAAGAGCTAATAATATTCGACATATCTATTTTTAGACTGGCAATCTAGAAACAGATTCCGCCCAATATGTCTGAAAATAGAAGTCCATCTATTTTTTCCGACTTGACCAACCATCCAAAAATAGCATCCTGCAACTCATAGAACATGATTCATATGTCTAAAAATAGACATAGTCTAAAAATAGACTTTGCACCAAAAATAGCCTGCGGGCCCACTTAGTGAAGGCGACTCCTTTCCACTAAGCTCATCATCTTGTTGCAATCTCAACAGTTCTTTTTTATTTTTCGGAGGATGGACCAATGCTCCTACATCACTTTATCATCTGTTAGCCTCTTGAATGTTTCATGATTGTCAGTATTCTCTTAGCCTTGCAGTGGCCCTTCTTTGGTAGGTCTGGGAAATGGTTCTCTGTCTTTGGGTTTTCAAGGATCCTTGCAGGTTTTCTCTCTTCTAGATTTTTTTTACTTGCTTTGTTACAAGATCGACAAAATTTTTCTCTAATGGGTTCCATGTGAGTGATGCCTTGTTTGAAGGTCCTTCCATTGGTATTTATCCAACTTTTGTTGGAGTTTTGGGATAGGTCTTTCCAAAGGGGGTTTAAAAGTGGCGGAAAAATTCCCTTGTAAGAGGTAAAAAATGAAAGTTTTCCATGGTTTTAGGGCATGATGTGGAGATAAGCTAGGTAGTTGGATTATCATAATTGGATCTAGTGGGTAGATTGAGAAGCATGAATATCTCTTTATCAACGCTTAGGGAGTGGGTTTCATCTTCCTATGGAGGTGTCGTTAATTTGATTCATGTAATTCATTCTATGGTATATGGTTGGTTCATTTTCACTTTTTCTTTTGCAAAATATGTCGAGAAGTTCCTTCACACTCCATGGTCGATGAACTCCACACCTACAATTTTAAATAGATGGATGTCCCTTTTCAATGCAAATCAAGAATGAATGGATAAGGCACTAGTTTAGGTGTGTAAGACATGGCTATCTATTCATTTTTGAACTAAGGGGGCTTTCAAAACCATTAGAAACAAACTAGGTGAATTTATTAATGCTAATATGTCCTTCAAAAATACTCTTGAAATGAAAATTGCTAGTGTTTTAATTAATCTAGACATTTGGGATGGTCTATGGGGAGATACAGAGATTGATCATAAAGGAGTTACATATTCTTAATTGTTGGAATATAAAGGTATTATGTTTCGTTGCAAAATGTGCCATCATCATGGCCACATCTTTTCTCATTGTAGTCTACCATGCAAAGGAATGAAATATTTGGATGCTTCCCCTTCATAGAATATTTATTTTATTGGTGTATGGAAGGTTGATTTAACTCAATATTCATTTCAAAAGTCTCCCACTACAATTGTTGGTTCCTTGAATTTGGACCCTCCTTCATTTGTAGCCAAATTTCTTCTTGATCTTGAAGATGGAACTCACCTTGAGGAGGAGCAACCAACACAAGATTCACTAGGTATTGTTCCTTTTACTCCTATTTATCATATTTTCATTTCTTTATCTGAAAAAGGAAATATTTATCTTTTGTTGAAATCAACCTTAGTTGTTATGTCTATAATCCCCCTTATTTCTCTACCTTGATTAGAATTTCGTCTTATTGTTTCCTAAGTTTTAATTGAAACTCCCTCCATTATGTCTATCCCTGAATAATCTCCGCCAGAGTTTTTGGAATCCTTCTCGCGTTATAACTTTTGACCTCTAGTTTCAAATGCCTCTCATTCTTCCCAATGGGGACTAGGAAATATTACCACGATAGCCCCTACCTATAAGGGGAAAATTTGGAAATCACGCCTCTCAAAGACTCAAGTTTAGGCTAAACTAGACATGGATTTAGGGAAGCATATTTCTATAACTGGGGAACTTAGATTAGTGATGACCCATCAAAGGGATACCCCATGGTCATTTTTTCCCTAAATTGTCGATGGTTTTCCTTCCTTTATAAAAAAATTGTTGCTTCATAGATTGGCTCAATTTCATAATCTTGTCAGTATTATGCTTCCAGAGACTTTAGCTGAAGGTGATTCCATCTGTCATATTCTTTCTAATGGATGGGATTTTTATAGTTTGAATGTAAAGGGAAGATATGGGGGTCAAGTGGCAGGGTGGAATTCTAGATTTATCAAAGCACTAAAATTTTGGGGTTGTGATTTAGTACTTAGCCTAAATTTATCCTCTATAGATATAAACAAGATTTTACTTTACTTAATGTCTATGGGTCGTATTAGAACATATCGAATTTCTAGGATTATTTGGAAAGGAAGACTTTTTTTGGTGATTCTCATTCAATAATTGGAGGGGATTTGAATTTTACCTTTGGGAAAGATGAATTCTAGGGACCAAGAGCTCATACAAACTCTTCTTTATGATATTTTAAAATATTCCTCTTATATCATTCCTTGATCGACATTTGTGCAATTAATATTAGATCCACTTGGAGGAATAAGGGGGTAGGCACTAGTAGAAAATGATGAAATTAGTGACTAGGCGACTAAAAAACTTAGTCACTGCAATTATTTCAACTGAATTACTACTAAATTTGAGAAATTTTAAGTGACCGAACTAAAAATGAATAACTTAAATGACTAATTTAGTTTAGGGATAAAATATATGACTATATAATAAGTGACCAAACTAAAAGCGACTAACTAAAATGACTAATTTAGTCCAGGACTAAAATATATGACTAGATAATAAGTGACCAAACTAAAAACGACTAACTAAAATGACTAATTTAATCTAGGACTAAAATATATGACCAAATAATAAGTACAACAAGTATATGAATTAGTCATTTATGTTAGTAATTTTTAATTGTGTCACTCTAGAAATGAAAAATTGCAATTTTGATAATAAAGTGTGATTTGGACAAATTTTATTGGTTGCAGTGTATTTTTGTGGCCCAATGGGAAGCGTCCACGTGGCCCAACTAGAGGCCACCACGTGGCGCCTCCACATTGGATAAAAAATTGTTAAAGGTTGAAAGGCCTTGGCAGGAATCAAATCGATGACCTGCCATAACAAACTCCAAAGCCTTACCATCTCACCTATAGGTGGTTCTCAACCATAATGTCTGCCACTTATATTTGAACGACATGTATGGGCGCATTGGGAGGAGGGTTTGAGTGATGAGCCTTGACCCCTAGTAGTATCAGACCCACAGGACCTGTCGCAGAGGTGGACTGAGTAAAGGAGCATGGACCAACCCCAACTCCTAGTCATTTTCATAGCCCATGTTCACTTAGTCATGTTCACAAACCCACATATTTTAACTATAAGAAATTTTTTATTATTAATATTATCTCTCTCTCTCTCTCTCTCTCTCTCTCTCTCGCTATATATATATATATATATAATTCGTGGATATGGTTGCAATATTCATGCATGATTTCAAAATATATTTTCACAGATCTTTTATTCTTAATATTTGTAGGAAAATTATCTAAATATCAAATCTTTGAAGATAGCTTATACTCTAGTTAATAACATATTTACCATAGTTTAATTTCCAGTATAATTTGAGTAAATATTTGCATAAAAAATGGATATGAATACTTAACTAGGGTTACTTCCATAATTATTTATGTGTTCCTTAACACTTATGTAAAAGTAAAACTATAAATGTGTATTTTTATTAGTGGTTATTACCCATCAAGTAAATAATTTGTCCACTTCACTTCTCATTTTTTTTTAATTTCCAAAACAAATGTATATAGAACTATAAACATATCTATATAAAATTATATTTTACTATTGAGTGTTATTAATTTAAAATATATGTAAATAATTATAAATATTCAATTTCCTAACTATCCAATTTTATAACTATCTAAAAAAAATAACCTGCCAATCAATATAAAATTATATTTTCCAATTATTTATTTTCAATTTAATTTATATAGGATTCTATTTTCCAATTGAATATTATTAATTTAAAATAAAATATAAGTAAATAATCATAAATATTCAATTTGGTAATTAACTGAAAATAAAATTAGCCTTCAAATATATATAAGATTCTATTTTCTTTATTGAGTGTTATTAATTTAAAATATTTTTAACTAATAATAAATATTTAAATGTTTAACTATCATAAAATAAAAAGGACGCCATAATGAATATCCTTTCAATTGTGTAACTATATGAAAATAAAAAGGGCACCATAGTGAATATCATTTCAGAAAAATAATGTTGTCTGCCCCATTCGACCTCTTCAATCATCTAGGGCAAACAGTGATGAAAACCCCAAAAATAACAAAATAAAGAGCAAGATGTTGGATCACGCCAGAGGAAAAGGAAAATTTACAACAAAAGGAAGCAGAGTACTCATCGAGAGAACTGGGCACCATTGCAAATACATGAGTGCAACCTAACATAAGTGGCGAAGGACTAGCAGCTCGTGAGGGGCACAATGCTGCAATCATTGATCACCGTATATTTATATTTGGAGGTTTTCGAAAAGCTCAAGATGAATCTGAAGAGATATATTACAACGACCTTTACATACTAGACACAGGTAATCCACTCTGTTATTAGTCTCCTCTATTTTTTATGTAGGGTTATGAAATTTAGTCGGTTGTTGAAAATTTCATTTCATAAATTGATTTGTGGATGCATGTTGATGTTCCCTTTGATGGTTTATTTTTGGATTATTATACATTTATGCTGGTTTGATACCATAGAAATGGCATAGCACGCATTGAAATTTAATTACATTGTTGGAAAATCTATCTTTGTATTGGTAGGACGTATGTATTTTTATATTTTTTCCTCTTTATTATGTTCTTTTCTTCTTTTAAGATTATGCAAATTTTTTTTAAAAATTTAACAATCTCTTTCCCAGTTTTTGGATGTTTTGGTTCTACTTCTATGGTTACTTGTGGCATTAAGGCTTCTTTATCATTTTCTGTGTGGAGATAGGGCCAATTTAATAACAGGCTGTTGAGATTTCAAAGAGTTTTTAGATTTATGGTGAACACTTCAACAAACCCTAATCTAGCCAACAAAAATCTTAACAACAATTTAATAATGATCACACTGGAGATGAACCTATTCTATGAGCTTTAAAAGCTTAAAAAGAAATTCAACACAAGATTGAAAAGTTCACTGTACAACCACAAGTGCTTAAGAATATCATAAGGATTTTTAAGATTTACAGTAAACACTTCAACAAAGCCTAATGCAGCGAAACAAAAAAAATTAACACTTTAATAATGATCACACTACAGATCCTTGGATGCAGGTGAATAGACAGGCCTTGCTAGAAGGCTACATGGCCTCTCTGTTGTCATGTAGCTAGCCTCACCACAAGGCGGCACCTGATTAAGGCGTGAGAGCCGTAAATAACCTTAGCTAGTTGACGGCTTCATTAATTTATGGGCATTCACTCTGGTGTACTGAGAATTCAATTATACCTCGACCGCTTCGCTGCATTCATTGGCCTTTTATGGGCAATGGCGCCATCTCCCCCCTACATTCTTCACGCACCTCCATCCGGTTCTCTCTCAAGCTTGCTTTGCAAGTTCTTGTTCTTTGTTATGCTTTTCCCCGCTGTGCATCTACTGCTCATGCCACCATCCATTAGTCCTCCACTCATTCATTTGACGTTGTTGCGCATTCGTCCCCTGCTTATCACTCTCTTTCTACTCATTGTGTCTCTCCCTTTCATCCATAGCACTCCACATAAATCATGCCTCGCCACCATCATATGCGTTTCCACAGTGGTGGTGGTCGTGCTGGTCCCTCTCGCCCTCCAATTCCGCTCTTGGCAGAGCGCATTTTGGCTTTCTCGATGACCTTGGATGCACCAAAGGTTTATGACCCCAATATTCTTTAAGACCATCTCTCAATTTGAATTCCAGAAATTCAACACGACAATTCCAGCTCTATTTCGAGGAAGAGGCTGAGAAAATCCACACTCTCTCTCTCTTCTTCCCCAATGCCCTTGAAAATGGTGGACCTACCTGTCAAAACCTTGGAGGAAACCTCTTACAGCATGGGCAACAGCTTTGTTGAAGGTGTCAGGCAACTTGACAATGTGGAAGACATAGGAGCTTGCTCCACCTCCATGCCAAAGCTGGCTCCTCAGCTCTCCAAGAAGGAGGAAGCTCTCTCTGATGATGGGTGCTACATTGTGGAAGAACCTCCGCATATGCAACAACGGGATGCAAAGGACCAACTTCATTAGTGCCATTGCTCCTTTGTCTCCAGTATTTTCAGGCCTTGCTATAGTTTCTTTGCTTACTTTTCTTATGCATAGTAATCTTAGTTTTATGACTACTCTGTCAACAGCTGGTTTCCCCATCTGGGGCAGCTTCTCCTATGTTTTATGGTACTCGCTATGAGCTGGTTTCCCCCCTGGGGCAGCTCCATTTCTGATTTTTTGAACTATCTCTGTGAGCTGGTTTGACTGTACTTTTTTTTACTATATAATAGAAATTAGTCTTATTCAGAAGAAAAAAAAATGATCACACTACAGATGAACCCATAGCATCAGCTTGAGAAATAAATCCAACATAAGAGAAAATATTACCATCCAAACACAAGAACTCAAGAAGAGAGTGCTATAGGTAAGCTGCACCGAGGATTTTTTCAATTAAACAACTTGAATAAATGATTTACTGTCGAAAATGTAGCGAGCAAGGTATTTTGTCTTGTGCCTTAGCCAATGAAGACCTTGAATTGTCCTTATGAGTTAGACTTCAGTTAGGATGATTTATTTCTAGTTTACTGGAATAATCATCAATTTAGCATGCGTGGAGTTCGAGCTTCAGTTATAAGAGGAGTTTTCGTCAGTTTCACTACATGATTGGGTGGCAGTTATGAGTTCAGTTAGAATGTGTTCAAGCTTGAGTCTTGATTGAAGGACGAACGAGTTAAGAACTCCAGTGTTGATTGGAGGGAGAAAGAGTGACACTCTTAGTTAACTCGTCAATCAAAAACTCGAGTTCTAAATCTGAAATAGCCTAATTTACTATTTAGTATGGATCAAATTTATAAAGAGAGGAAAAATACACGATGAAAGGACAATTGTTTTATGCACAAAGGTTTTTGTGACAGGACAACTCACAAGTTTGTGAGAGGAGCCTTGAATGTGGAGAGTGTAGGAATTATTTCCTAATAAATAGGAGGAACAAGAGCGCTAGGGAATAAGAGATTGATTGTGTGCAGAGCTTGTGTCCTAAGCAGTAGTAAGTCACAAGTGTGAAAGATTAAGGAGAAGAGAGCATAGTTTGTAGAGCAAGTCAAGGCGGTAACAGAGGATGAATTGTGTGCAAGAACCGAGATCAAGTTGTGATCAAGGAAAGCCAAGATCAATTATATCAGCTGATATTTTTGTGAGAAGAATAACACTTTATCAAGAGAGACAGATTGCTTTGTAATAGATCCAAGTGCTCAATAAAAATTAATAAAATATCCACATCAAGGAGGAAGATTTTCCTTGTTGGGTTTCCTAAAAAAATAAGTGTGTCTTTTGTGTGATTGTGTCTTTGTTGAGAAATTCTAAGTTTAACCCTGGCCAGATGTTGCATATAGTGTTTTAGTTGCCTTTCCTAATCACACACATTCCAATATACCAAGACAAAGTAAATAGATCAACTTACTTCACCAAGCATCGTCCAAGATCTACCATAAGCATCCATGAAAAGAGACCACACAATTTCCAACTGCACCCAAGAAAGAAAAGTCACTCAACTCTTCCATCCATAGCCATATTGTAAGAGAGAAAAATCACAAAAATTTTAGACCTTCTAAGAGATTTCTCCCCCAAATCCAACCATGATAAAATGAAAGGAAAGCACCTATATTTATAGAGGAGGTGCTCAATTTTCCTTGCAGTGAAATATTATTTTACTAAGCTAAAATCCCCAATTCTAGCTTAAGGAGGTGCAAAGTCCCTCTTGTACAATTAATTAATGAAAATTACATGAATTTAGGGGAATTCATGCCACATGTACAATGATGAAGGGGAATGAGCCCTCACAAAGTGCCCATCTCCATAAATGAAGGGGATGAAGGGCTTGTTGGCATGGCATCCAGCCTCCCAAGGCCCATCAACAACATAGCTTATCTAAAAAGTCTTTAAATCTGCCCACCAAAAGCCTCTAAAGTGGGCAGAAAACCGCAAAAATTCTCCTCCGAGGTGGGTACAAGGGCTCCCAATGCCATTGACTAAGTGGGAGAGGGGGACCTTCAAGTTCCTCCAGAGCTGTAACAAATCCTCCACTAAACAAGGGATTTCCACCTCCAAATGTCTTTCAAAGTGGGCACTAAACCCTTTTTCTCTGATATAGGCTCATGTACCTCCAATAAATGACCCTTCAAAGGGTGTATAGACCTTCAAAATATTTCTTATAAGGGTCACAAAACCATTATGAAGTGGGCACATGGCTCAGAAAGCAAGGCAAAGGAATGACCAAAGGGAAAACTATGCCTCCAAGATTCCTCCAACTGTAGAGTGCTTCAAAGTGAACTCATCTGGCTCCTTTAAAGGTGGGAAAACTCATCCTCTGGGTCCTCATAAGCTAGTTTGAGCACCCCATTTCTTCCATGTGTCTGTTGTGCAAAGAAATGGGCTCTTCAATAGGAAATCCCCCATAGCATGAGAAAATTACTCCTAGAAATGGTCACAAGACTTTACACGCATAGGTAAGCCCATCATAAATTTCATTTCACATGTGTACAAATCACCTTAAATAAAGGTTGGTTCCAACAACAAAATTTGATTTTGGCCCAAATTTAGGTTGTCCTCCCCCCCCCCTCCTTTAATTTTCTTTTTTAATTCCAGTGCACATACCTATATATATTATACATAGGAGAGATACCTTACACCAATTAATTCTCTTGGGAAACTTCTGCTATGAAATTAGGCACTGTTATCTGTATTCTTTTCCTCCCTTTAGGTTCCAAGTTAGTTTAGGACTTATTTTATGATTGTAGGCAGCATTTCTGTGGTGTCCTATTTACATTTGCATGCCTTGCTCAAGGTCTCTTCTCAGCCTCTAGTTCTGCAGCTGACAGCGTTCCAAAAGATGCACCTATAGCCATCATGTTAGTTGTATTCCCAAATTCTTTGAACTCCTGTGATCATGTGTTTGGGAGTTTTAGTTGCTTGATGCCGAGTTAGTTGTCTTCCCAAATTCTTTGAACTGCAGTGATCATGGGTTTGGGAGTTTTAGTTGCTTGATGCCGAGTGTCATTGAAATAGGATGGGACTGTAATGACTGCATTCAAGACAAACCTCCCTAGACAGGCTTACAAATTTACACTCCTCTTGTCTTTGTCAAGATGAATCCTTAATTAGAGAGGCCCATCATCTATTGACCAAACTACTGACCACATCTTTCACTCTTTATGTCATTATTAGAGAGGCCCATCATTTATCTTTGAAAATATTTTGTTGATTTGTTGACTTTTGTAAGCCATTTGACTCTGTCATGAGAGAGGCATTTTTTTAGAGGTGATACGACATTGGCTTCTATCACGAGACTATATGAGTTAGTTCTTGGTCATTTCTACACTATCAAAATATTCTTAGACTACCTTAGGAGTACTATAGAGGTAAAATAGGAATTCCCTATGTCACTAACTCTCTTTGGGTTCTATATAATGAGATGGACTCCTTTCTTAGGAGCACATATAGGATGGTGCTGATTGTCTTCTACCTGATGTCTTGATCTCCTTGCTTTTAGTTTTCAACAACATGATCCTCATGGCACCTCACCTAAGGGGTTGTAGAGACAAATTGAGGCCTTCTCCAACTCTTTTGATCTTTGATGGTTTAAATTTGAACTTAGTAAGACTAAGATTATGATCTTCAACATGTCTCAGCATGCTCTCCTTTAGTACCATTTTTACATTGGAGGGGATGGGATTCATATTACTACAACCTACACATACTTGGGGGTCAGATCTTAGGAGTCTAGCTTAGCTTGAGGCATGTATTCTAGCCCCAAATTAATAAGGAATATGGTTTTCTTGGTGTTGTGGTAAAACACAACCCCCCCATTTTTGACTTGTTCACTTCAAATAATGGGGACCCTTTCTATAAATTTTTGGCTAAACACCTTTTAGGATTTTTATTTATTTGATTATCCTACGCAATTGTTAATTTTTCATTTTCTTTGTATTCTTGTTTTGATTGCTTTGTTAAAATCGATTTTTAATAAGCTTCCCATCGATGCTTGTTTTACTTCATTCGGTCAACTGGTTTGAAAATGGTACTCCTTTAAAGTCCCATCATTTATCTAGTCCGGGTTAAAAATGTTATTTTTATTCTTTTTATTTATTTTCGAAGTGGCTGTAGTTTAGAAAATTTCATAACTAAACTAAAAATCATTAAAATAAAACCAAAATAAAAAAAACTGATATTCAACATTAAATTTTGAGATTAATTAAATTAATTATTTTAATAAAATATAATTAAAATAATTAATTTAATTAAAATTAAAACTTAATATATAAAAAATAAATAAAATAAAATAAAATAAAAATAAAAATTTCACATCACATATCGCAATATCGGATCCATCGCATATCACAATATTAGATCCATCGCAATTTTTATAACACGTACATTTAAAAAACCCCGATCCAAAGTTCTTGCGATATGCGATAAGGCCAAATGTGATGTGTTAAAAGATTTTAATATAAAGCTTTTTCACCCCTTATGCCTCCCGCACCTCCACCTCACTCACCCTCACCTCACACTCCACTCACCATATCCCTCCATAATCTCACGTGGATGAATTAACGGGTTTGGATTGATTTCAATGGTTTGTTTTATGGGTTTGGATTGATTTCAATGGTTTGTTTTAAGGCTTGGATTGATTCCAATGGTTTGTAAATTAATGTTTATGTTTTTATATTATAATAATTATATTATAATTATAATGTTTATTATAATTTTAATATAATTTGAATTATAATATTAATTATATTTAAATTAACTTTTTCAAATCATTTGTATATTAATTTAATTTTGTAACTTAATTAATTTCTAAATTAGATGATAATTAATTAGAATTAATTGTATATATTAGTTAGTTAATAATTAATTTAGAATTAATTATTATATAATTAGAATCTAATTTAGGATTAAATTTCTAATTAAAAATTCTGATTTTTAGCCCAGCAACAAAATTTCCAGAATTATGCCAGATTTGACTCATCAACTTTGGAAGCTCATAGAATGAATTTTACTTGGCCAAATGAGGCCCAGGATGGCTCATTGGAAAGATAAAATAAAGGGGAATATTTCTGGGGAGGTTCCACTAATAGATTTGGTCATTAATTGGGTTAACAATCATGCAGAAGATCAAGCTCCGAATTTCTAAAACAAAATCAATTTTCTGATTTATTTTCTGCATTTTCATTTGTCCAAGCCTCTTCTAATTGCAGGTTCATTCGTCAATAATATCCTTGGCCAATTAAATCATCCCAGGCATCAATAGAGAGCTTATATTTTATTTTCAATTATTTATTTAAATTAAATTTGATTGGGTTTATTTTAATGCCAGAAATGGTATTTTGATTTTATTCATTGCATATTAATTTATTTTGATTTCTTTTTGCAGGAAAACAGTAGAAGAGATAAGGAGAAAAGATCTCAATCAATAAGAATGCTCCAACAATTAAAGATTGGAATTATGAGCAAATAAAATTGGATTGGGCAGATTTCTCTTCAACAAAATTTCCTCTCAAGAATTCCTTTGCAAATATTATAAATAGCAGATTGCAGAATGTAATAGGGGCTGCTCTCCTCTGCAATTCTGGAATTCTAAAAGCACTTTTGTAATAGGGATTTAGATTTGTAGGTGGGAGGAGTGGAATCTCAGATCTGAGGATTATTGAGGTTTTTCTTTTATATCCTGAGTTATGTATAATGAACAGAGTTTGCATTATTGTAGCTCTGGTTTTCAAAGCAGAAGCTTAGGCATTGTAAAGGACTATTAGAGACTGGAGCTGGAGAAATGGATTCAACAATTTGGTATTTCGAATACTATTATTTTAAATGTTGGTTTTATTTTATGATAACAGGAATGGTGTCAATTTACTTACATATTTGTACACTTTTGTTGGTATGGGTAATTTGCTTCTATTTTATGTTGTCATTTATCTCTGTTCTTATGGGCTGAATTATGATTTCTGAGTAACTATTTACTCATAAATCTGTCTTTTAATATTGGATGAATAAATAGTGATATGTTGTGAACTTCTTCCGCATATTATTGTTTAATCATTCAAGTTACTGATTAAATGATCAATACCATTTTTTGAACTACTTCCTGAGTGTTGTTGATTGATTATTTCAGTTAAAAGGTCTCAATATGATGTGTTTTGCTATCCATAATGTCAGTTAATTGAACTATTTCATTAACTTGATATTCATTATAAACAAAACATATTTCAATCCCAATATTTTAAATACCTGCTCTTGGTTGGGTTAGATCTATATCTGCCTAATTGAGATAGGATTAAGATAGTTTCTTTTGTTTGCATCTTAGAATAAGTTTGCATTTAGATTAATTTCTACATTCTTTTAAGTCTTCTTCCCAAAGAGGCAAAATTTAGTAATGGATTGGCTGAGCCCTAAATCAGCTTAAGGATCACTTTCTTGCCTGATCAACAAGAAGGTTGATCTGATGTCTCTTTTCCATTGGTGAACGAAAGTCATATTTTAAAGCCATTGGAGATTGAGAGAATGTAACTGGACCTAGTTGAACCAGTCGGAACCACCATTCCAAACGGAAAAGGAGTTGATTTAAGGTCCGGACCGGGTGGTCATCCCCCATGTTGTTGCAGCGACTTTTGAGGCTTCAACATTTTGGCGCTAGAAGGAGGGCCTGAAACTTGTTTTCTGTTGGAGTCTTTTTAATTTTAACATTTTATTTAATCATGATGGCTCCTCTTAAACTTCCAATTTGGAGTTGTATCCATGGATGTGCATCTTCCAATACTCCACCCGAAGTGGTAAGACTCTTGTCTTAGGTAAAGTTTAATGTTGAGAGAAATTCTTCTGCTTTTAATCATGTCCTTCAATTTATTCAAAATGTTTCAAATTATGATTTTCAAGGAATTGATGAAGGCATTTTATGCAGAATTTTTACTCTCACATTTGCGGCAAAAGCTAGAAACTGGTGTAGAACTCTTCCGGTTGTCTCAATTCACAGCTGGGATCAATTTTTTACAAGTTTCATTTGTAAATTTGACCACTATGATTATGATCAGGTATGTGATGAAATTGAATATCTACAAAATGAAAATGAGTCTGTTAGAGATTTTAATATTTGACTTCATTTGAATTGTTTAAAATTTAATGTCAAAGATGAACCTATGAAAGAAGAATCACTAGATTGGTTTGAACATAATTATTCTCTTCCTCCTATTCCCGATCCATATGAAATTAGTTCAAGCTTTGTTCCATCCCCTTCCAATATAAATGAGAAACCAAATTTCGATGTACAAATAAATTGTGATGAAGAGGTTTCACAAAGCTTGGAAAATATTTCTAATCAAATGCAAAAAGACAACAACAACAATTTTGGAGAAAGACCTGCATTGGAATCTGAAAGTTTCTCTGCATTAAATTTAGAAAATCAGATTGCAAATCAGCAAGTGCAAACAATAATCAAAGTAAATAATAGCATGCAAACTGCTGTACAAATTTCTGAATCTTTTCATGATGAGAAAATCCTGAAATCAGAGTAGCAAAGCAATCTTCCTCAAAAAAGCATGAGTACGCAAAGGAATGATTTAGAATCTGAAATTTACAGTGAGCATAATGTACAAGAATTCTCAAACAGAAAAAATTTTAAATGCATTATTTCAGATTCACATTTTCCCCTTTGTCCTGATATTTTTAATGATGGTAACTTTTCCCCTCTTGGTGTTAATGATATTTCAGAAAATACAGATGCTGATCTAAATGAATTACCATTAAGTTTTTATCAAGATAGAGAAGCAATTAATGATCATTCTTTTGCCATTAATGAACATGAAATTCTTGTTCCTCCGTGTTTGGATTTATTGAATAAGATTGAAGGAAATTCTAATGAATCTTGCGAAGTCATTTATGATAATTACTCTAACATAGAGGATGTTGATTTCTATTTTTCTCAAGAGAATCCTCATGATAAAATTCAAATAACATCTGAGAATGAGGAACATTTCAATTTAGAAATTATTCCAACTAATCCTCATTTTAAAGCAGCAAATTATCTTCATGATTTCACTATTCGAGAAAATATTTCAATTTATGATTCATATCATGATCAAGCTTTCATTCCCGTTCATAATCATAAATCTCTTTCTAATTCACAAGTTGGAATTCGAAATTACTCAAATTCCATAATTCTGGCCAATCCTTGTGAAAAAAAAATTATTTCAAAACAATCCCAATTGTGCTGTAACATTAGTTGTAACAATAGTGATTTCATTTTATTTTTGTTTCCTCACTTATTTTGTATTAAATCAGATTTATTTTCAGATTTTTGATATATTACACTGGCATATTAAGCACTTTATTATCAAACATTCAATTGATACATTGCCCTGTTGGAAAATTGAAGTTTTATATTATAATCAAAAGCATAAAAAGAAATTTCAATTTCAATTTCAATCAATGCTAATGTTTTATCAAAAGCTTCTATCTTCTCAAAGGCAATATCAACAAGAGAATGTATTTTTAGAAGTCTGCCAGCAATCCAATTTAATTAATAATTTTCCATTTCATTTGAAAGATTTCCATCCATTTTTCATTAATTCATTTGAAAAATATTTGGAAATTTTTCCTTCATGGAAGATTGTCAATAGCTTAACATTTACACATAACACTAACAGTTTCTTCCAGGCCTTTGAATCTAAAAGCTCATATCCACAATCTAGCCTTTCATCTCCTCTTTTGAACATTTCCCAATTATTAATAGAAATCCATCCATATTTCTATGATCCAATTGGTATTCAATTGGAAAGAAAATTTCATGAGAAAGAGATTTTAGATAAGCTTCTAACAATAGTTGTACATTCTGATTTCAGGTTTAATTTTCTTAGTTCAATTAGATTTGTATTTTTATTACTAATATTTGAATTGTACATACATACAGGGATTAAAATGAGAAAATGGTTACACTGGAAATATGACTATACCTAGTCATTTTTCAAGTATATGGTTAGAATAGGAGTAGAGTTAATATAGTTATTTTATTTTCAACAGTTTTGTAGATTAAAAATAAAACAAAGCAATCCGCCATTTTCATACATGTTCAGTGAAAATATTTTCTCCCAATCATAAAATTTTAATTCTTTCTTTCCTTTTTAAATTTCTTACAGCAATACCTCTACTCTGTCTATTTTGAATAATGTCTTGATTAAATTCAATTAAGGTTGTACTTGGCATCAATCGCCTCAAAGCCACTTTTCTTAATTTCGGGATTTCCTTCTAAGATTTTCTTTTGAAATTTATATGATAAAGGTTTTGAGGATATAAAAGCTTCATGATCTCATTATCCCATGAAATGTATGATTGTATATGATAAGCTTAATTCTGATTCAATCATTATTAGTCAGTCTAACCTTTCGTGGTAATCATATGAAGTTCATATTATCTTCCTTGAAATTTGCTAAGCTGACCTTTAGGATGTCCATTTTGTTGTGTGCACACATTCAAATCTTTTTTCACATTTTTCCACAATTAGTGGCTTTATCCCATTCTGATCTTTAGTTTATTATTTGATGATGCAATACACATCATATTTATTTACTAAAGGCATTATTAAACAGTCACTATAGCAATACAGATTTTTCTCAAGTTAATTCGGAATGAGTAGAGGTAATAAATTGTTGTTTCAATTCAAAAGGGAAAACTATTTTCATATTTATTTCTAGTAAATTTTGTATTTCCTGAACATGAATAAGAAGATTTTATTTAGGCTGATTACTCACTCCGATTTAGAATAAATCATGAAATGATTTTGGAAAAAGGAAAAATTTTGATAAATCGAAGGAAAAATTTGAAGATTCATGAGGTAAAAAAACTACAGAGAATTTTCTTCCAAGTACGCATTCACAAGTTCATTCTCATCTATTATTAGTTTCTCTTTTTCTTAGTTCATTTTTTATTTTTGTTTTGTTTTATTTGCAGGTTTTCATTTGTTTTCAAAACTTGAAGTAAGCATCAAACCCATTTCAAATTTGCAACAGGTTCAAGGAAATTTTATTTTGAGATTCATTAGAATTTGAACATTTTTAACTTTGGTTTCAACCATAAAAAAACCCAATTGAAATTTCAAGAAATATTATAGGATTCAACTTGATTTTCATATTGCTGATACTTCAGTGAAAATGTTTCCAATACTACCATCCCACTTGTCTTCGTCAATAATTTCATTCTGATATCACATCATCCACTTCACAACCATTTGTAGCGAAATATTTCATTGGAAGTAGCTTTGAGCATTTTTTATAACAAATTGTTCATAAAAAATCTCCGATGTATTACCTCGCTCATATTTCATATCGCATTTCACATATCAGAGGTTTGTAGTTGAATATACTTCCATTATCATGAATCGCTGATCTCCGATAAACGACTTTACCGATATTGCGATGACCACATAATTCCAGACTCGATATAAAATTTAAATCAAGTTTATAAAATATCGCGTCCAACCAATCACAATAAAAGTAGGAGCATAATTTTAAAGGGTTGATGTCTCAGATCCAATATGTTACTAAATTTTCATCATAAAATTATCGGGTCCACTCTTCATCGCATATCGGCGTATCAAGAATTGTTACATCATGTGCTTAAGATTTCCGATCGCGATTTCCAATTAGTCACGTCATTCATCGCATATCGACATCGCAAGAATCAAATTATGTTACATCGGGTACCAAAAAGTTCACCAATTTCCGATTAGCTACGTCATCCATCGCATCGCCGATATTGGAATTTCCAACATGATTATTCTCCGACATTCCGGTACGCCGATATCGCAATCGCTTCATTGCATTTTTATTCATGGCCATACCACTATTCCAAATTTGCGATGTTCAATGTGCAATGTGAAAAGTACAAATCGCGAGATGCAGTGTACGATCTGCAAATTGCATCATGAATATCCCCGATTCACAATATAAAAGTTCTTCAATAGTGTGATCGCTACATCTCATCGCACATATTTTTTTTTTCGCATGATCTCATATCGACAATTTGTTATTTCAATCGCCGATGCGATAAACTCCAACACATGTCTCTACATGCAATGCGAATCATTTGATAAGGCGATGTGTTATTTTAAAAGCAAGCGTGGGCAACCACTATGGTAAGAAAGCAAATAATGACCAATTTGCTGTATATTTAAATCATTTTGATTTCTCATATATTTCAGTTTTAAATATATAATTCCATAATTAAATATGGAATTCAAGACATCTCTATTTTCATATTTAAATTTTATTATTTTGGATTTGGTCTTGATTCTGGACCATTTATAAAATCATGGAGTTTATATGAAACTTATAATATTTTGAGACATATTCGTTACTGCAAATTCGCATTCTCATTTTGTATGCATTTCTTTTAATTTCAATTCCCTTGAGCACTAAGCATTCCATTTTTACATTTTACTGCTTGCTTTAGTGTAAATAAAATAAATAATGATTTTGGGTTATAGGATTTTGGTTAGTTTGACTTCTTCATGTTTTTAATGTTAATTAAAATAAGAAGTTAGCTAGTTTGGAGAAACTAATACCTTTCAGGTAAGATCAAAAGCAATCATCCAATGGTAAGATTCATGTACCCACTTTCATTTATTTCTATTTCATTACTTTAGTTTCAGTTTTGTTTTTTTGATATATAAATCTCTTTTGCAGCTCTTCATAAAAGCTTCCAATCCTCCGCCAGATCATATTTTCGAAGTCCATACTCTTCTCCTGGCTTAATTTCAAGAAGCAAAAATAATATTTATCGAAACAGCTACACCAGGAAGTTTCTGAACCTTTAGTTTGTTTCTTTAAGAATTTTTTTTTAGAAAATGATTAAGATGATGCTTTGAAACAAGAAGATTGTTATCAAACAGAAAATTTTCATTGTGGCTGAAATGATCATCACTGCTATCCAAAAAGCCTAAAAACACTTACAACCCTACAAGGTATGATTTTTCTAAATTTCGACAGAAGAAGGACTGATTACACGATTATTTTCTTTTTCTTCATATTGTTGAGACAATGGTATAACCATTCTTGTTAGAGTTTGTATTTCAAAAACTTGGATTTTCCTTTCACTTTTCAATTTCTTCATTTCTGTTTGCTGATTTCTTTCTCATTTTAGCATAAGGATTCTTTTTCCTTTAGTTTTCAATTTTGATTTTGGTGAATTTGCCATGATTTATATGGAAGACCTTCTTGTTACCTAACTATGGTTGGCATACACGGAAAAAAAAAAATTTTTGTTAATAGTCATCTATTAACTTTTTCTTAAATCTTTTAGTAAAGTTTGATTTTCTTATTATAAAGGTAGACATACTTAAGGAAGAGATTACCAATTTAGAGAAGTTGACAAAGTATTATAAAATCTGGAGAAATTTCTTTTTCATCAAAATTGTAATCATTTTGAGATTTTAATATTTTATTAAGATCTTTCAAAGTTCTATTATCAGTCAAGAAAAGTTATTTTTAACCAAGTAAAGACACTTTATAGCAAAGCACCTTTTAACTCTAAAATTGTCATTCTTAACTCTTAGGAGTCAATGATTCTCCCTATCCCAAAGAGCCTTATTTTTCTAGAGTATAATCCAGAGATAAATTTAAACTTAAAAGATAAGAGGTCTCATCATGAGCCTGCTTACCATGATCATAGGGGAAAAATAGGCTGACATTACCAACACTACCAAACAAACCAGGGTAATGGCTTATGATTGCAAACAATTATAAGACAAGGGGTCTCATCACGAGCCAGCTTGTTCAGTCCAATTATAATCAGTGAATGGCATTGTCAACTATCTGGCTACCAAACCAGGACAATGGCTTTTAAGATTCATAATAAAAATAAAAAATAAAAAATAAAATAAAAATAAAAAAGAAACATATATAAATGGATTTATCTCTAGGTCAATAATTCTTAAAGAGATGGGATTCTGAATCATTGGTGATTAAAAGGTAACCCTGTCGAGACTATAGATGTTTGCTGGCAACCGTGGCTCTACCTATGACAAATGAGTATATTTTAAAAGCTAAGCTGTAAAGTGACCCCTGCTTTATCTTTACAACTAAGTAAGGATTGATATAGAGTTTTGAAATATTTTAATTTATGAGGAATTTTAAGAAAAATTACAGTTAGATGATTGTTGCTTTTATTCAGACTAATGAACCTAGTCAAGCATTTCAAGCATAATTCTCTCTTCTTTAATTAGTTTTACTTTGATTTTAGGAAAATATTATTCATATCAAACAGAGATAATTGGCTCTTCTCCTGTGTGTCGCCATTGTTGTGGTAAAACACAACCCCCCCATTTTTAACTTGTTCACTTCAAATAATGGGGACCCTTTCTATAAATTCTTGGCTAAACACCTTTTAAGATTTTTATTTATTTGATTATCCTACGCAATTGTTAATTTTTCATTTTCTCTGTATTCTTGTTTTGATTGCTTTGTTAAAATCGATTTTTAATAAGCTTCCCATTGATGCTTGTTTTACCTCATTTGGTCAACTGGTTTGAAAATGGTACTCCTTTAAAATCCCATAATTTATCTAGTCCGGGTTAAAAATGCTATTTTTATTCTTTTTATTTATTTTTGAAGTGGCTGTAGTTTATAAAATTTCATAACTAAACTAAAAATCATTAAAATAAAACCAAAATAAATAAATAAAACTGATATTCAACATTAAATTTTGAGATTAATTAAATTAATTATTTTAATAAATTATAATTAATTTAATTAAAATTAAAACTTAATATATAAAAAATAAATAAAATAAAATAAAATAAAAATAAAAATTTCACATCGCATATCGCAATATCGGATCCATCGCATATCGCAATATAGGATCCATCGCAATTTTTATAACACACACATTTAAAAAACCCCGATCCAAAGTTCTTGCGATATGCGATAAGGCCAAATGTGATATGTTAAAAGATTTTAATATAAAGTTTTTTCACCCCTTATGCCTCCCGCACCTCCACCTCACTCACCCTCACGTCACCCTCACCTCACACTCCACTCATCATATCCCTCCATAATCTCACGTGGATGAATTAATGGGTTTGAATTGATTTCAATGGTTTTTTTTATGGGTTTGGATTGATTTCAATGGTTTGTTTTCAGGTTTGGATTGATTCCAATGGTTTGTAAATTAATGTTTATATTTTTATATTATAATAATTATATTATAATTATAATGTTTATTATAATTTTAATATTATTTGAATTATAATATTAATTATATTTAAATTAACTTTTTCAAATCATTTGTATATTAATTTAATTTTGTAACTTAATTAATTTCTAAATTAGATGATAATTAATTAGAATTAATTGTATATATTAGTTAGTTAATAATTAATTTAGAATTAATTATTAGATAATTAGAATCTAATTTAGAATTAAATTTCTAATTAAAAATTTGTTTTTTAGCCCAGCAACAAAATTTCCAGAATTATGCGAGATTTGACTCATCAACTTTGGAAGCTCATAGATTGAGTTATACTTGGCCAAAAGAGGCTCAGGATAGCTCATTGGAAAGATAAAATCAAGGAGAATATTTCTGAGGAGGTTTCACTAATAGATTTGTTCATTAATTAAATCAAAAATCATGCAGAAGATCAAGCTCCACATTTCTAAAACAAAATCAATTTTTTGATTTCTTTTCTGCATTTTCATTTGTCCAAGCCTCTTCTAATTGCAGATTCATTCATCAATAATATCCTTGGCCAATTAAACCATCCCAGGCATCAATAGAGAGCTTATATTTTATTTTAAATTATTTATTTAAATTAAATTTGATTGAGTTTGTTTTAATGCCAGAAATGGTATTTTGATTTTATTCGTTGCATCTTAATTTATTTTGATTTCTTTTTGCAGGAAAACAGTAGAAGAGATAAGGAGAAAAGATCTCAATCAATAAGAATGCTCCAACAATTAAAGATTGGAATTCTGAGCAAATAAAATTGGATTGGGCAGATTTCTCTTCAACAAACTTTCCTCTCAAGAATTCCTTTGCAAATATTATAAATAGCAGATTGCAGAATGTAATAGGGGCGGCTCTCCTCTACAATTCTGGAATTCTAAAAACACTTTTGTAATAGGGATTTAGAGTTGTAGGTGGGAGGAGTGGAATCTCAGATCTGGGGATTATTGAGGTTTTTCTTTTATATCCTGAGTTATGTATAATGAACAGAGTTTGCACTATTGTAGCTCTCATTTTGAAAGCAGAAGCTTAGGCATTGTAAAGGACTATTAGAGACCGGAGCTGGAGAAATGGATTCAACAAATTGGTATTTCGAATACTATTATTTTAAATGCTGGTTTTATTTTATGATAACAGGAATGGTGTCAATTTACTTACATATTTGTGCACTTTTGTCGGTATGGGTAATTTGCTTCTATTTTATGTTGTTATTTATCTCTGCTCTTATGGGCTGAATTCTGATTTCTAAGTAACTATTTACTCATAAATCTGTCTTTTAATATTGGATGAATAAATAGTGATATGTTGTGAACTTCTTCCGCATATTATTGTTTAATAATTCAAGTTACTGATTAAATGATCAATACCATTTTGTGAACTACTTCATGAGTGTTGTTGATTGATTATTTCAGTGAAAAGGTCTCAATAGGATGTGTTTTGCTATCCATAATGTCAGTTAATTGAAATATTTCATTAACTTGATATTCATTATAAACAAAAAATATTTCAATCCCAATATTTTAAATACCTGCTCTTGGTTGGGTTAGATCTATATCTGCCTAATTGAGATAGGATTAAGATAGTTTCTTTTTTTTGCATCTTAGAATAAGTTTGCATTTAGATTAATTTCTACATCCTTTTAAGACCTCTTCACAAAGAGACAAAATTTAGTAATGGATTGGCTGAGCCCTAAATCAGCTTAAGGATCACTTTCTTACCTGATCAGCAAAAAGGTTGATCTGATGTCTCTTTTCCATTGGTAAATGAAAGTCATATTTTAAAGCCATTGGAGATTGAGAGAAGGTAACTGGACCTAGTTGAACCAGTCGGAACCACCATTCCAAATGGAAAAGGAGCTGATTTAAGGTCCGGACCGGGTGGTCATCCCCCATGTTGTTGCAGCTATTTTCGAGGCTTCAACACTTGGCTAAAGAGATAGTACTCTAGGACATCTCTTTCAAGATGCACTTCTTTGGACATGATCATTAGAGCCATGACCCGTTATGTCTTCAAGGTCTGGGGACCTGGCTTGCTTTGGGTTGATTGGGATAGGATAGAGAGATTCTAAACCCTTATATTATGATGCTTCATTTGCTGCTAACATGCAATTCCTCAATCTATCATCTAGGTGGAGTTCAGGGTATTGCTTCAATAGACCCCTCCTTGGTGTAATTGTTGTGGGTTCTTCTTAATTGCTTTAGTTAGTGGCCATTTCTATCAATGAACTTGCCCTTTTTAGGTAATATTTGGACACTCTAGGTTAGCTCCTACTATCTAACTGTGAATTAACCTAGGAGATTAGAGAGGATATCTACAAACTACATCAAAATCACTTGGATTTCCCTCCTTGAGGGCATTAGCTTGAATATGTCATTTTATTATTTTTAGTGCTTTATGTAGCTATGTGACTCTTATTATTAGGCCTATCTATATGATTATACATTGGATGCACAACCTTAGTATTCCCCTTAGTTCATTCAGAATGGGCTCCCACTATCTTTGGTTTGAAATAGCTCACTACATCACACACCTCAAAGGGAATTTTTAGCTATGTGACTTACAAGAGATCAAGTTGGGGGAGAACATTGTCTTCAAATGTTCCATCTATTAGGAGATAGCACTGTTACATATATATTGGATACATTATTGACTGATAACACTTTCTTTTTAGTTGTTTTGTCATGACTCACATATTTTTCATCACTTTTAAAGTTTGTTTGTTGCCTAGAGTCTATAGCCTAGGGACTAGGAACTTGGCCTTGCCTAGCTTTCCATTTTAAATCTTAAAAGACAAAAACAATATCATTTTGAAAATCTGTTTTTTTGGCATTTGAAGGACAGATCTGTAAGCTTATCATGGATTTCTTCCTTATGTTGGAGGAGAGCTAGCCTTATGTGAGAAGGATGATCACCAAGGTGACAATGGGTGATGTCCTCAAGTAACTTTGGGGTTTGTAGTTGATAATTGAATCTATATTTTGAAGCACAGATTTTAGAGGTAGCAATGAAGTGATTTTCTCCTTGGATTGATGGAATGAGATTGTCCCAACAACTTTGCAAATGCTAAATTTATATTCTATCTTATATCATTTTTAAATGCCTTTCTCTTTCACGACAATACCAGTCAGCAACCCTGAGGGCTATGTTTGAAAATATTCTTAATCCTTGCAAACCAACATCCCTGTAGAACTGTTAATGGTTTAGTTTTTGGATCTCTTTCTGAATATATTATCAACCACCACATGTTATTTGTTTTGAATAAATAACATGAGAATCTACATAAATAAGATAGAAATAAATAACTCTTTTATAATGTAAATGATACTATGAAAAGACCAAATTAATTGTGCATCAAAGTTACTCGTTTGACAACATGCATTGTTTATGGTCATTGTAGCAGGTTTCATCTTCTTCTAGAGTTTGATGAGGAGAAAATAAGTTGTTGAAGATGCCTAGTCGGTCATGACAAGCAGTGGTGGAAAACTCATCCTAATGACATTATGGCCGAGACTTGTCTAAATGATGATCATGGAAGTTACTCTTGAATCATAAATATATCGAAGGTTCTCGCTCGATTACAGAGTAAATTTCTTCTCTTCTCCTTTTTGCTTCATTGAAGAAAAACAAAAATAGTGGTTTTGAGTCCTTTATGTAATATTATTTTAAGAGTTGAATTCTTTTTTTGAATGTGTTGTGTTGGTCAGAAATTGATTTTGATTGGCAATGAATCATGCATTTATAGCTTCTTTCTAAATTGCACTTTCAACCATTTCTTGGTACTTTTGAGGGCATTCATCCAAAGAGTGGTGTTCTATCATCTATTTGAGTGAGGAGGATATGAATCATGATACAGTAAGACATTGATTTGGTTAAAGTTACTACGTTTAGGAAGTATTGGCCATAGTTAAGAGGTTTTGATTGGTCAAATTTTGTGAGTTAATGAGATTTTCTTGATAGGTTACACCAAAAACTTGTTTCTAAAACATTTGAGGCACCCTCAGGGTATAGAGATTCAGAAAAGTTCTTTCTATTCTTATTTACTCAAGTAGAGGACCTGTAATTATTTTGGCAGTTCATCTTAGCATAGATGATAAGAAACATAATATGATATTTACTAATATTTTTGTAAAGAATATATCGGTGGAAAGAATTTGGAATCTTTTAGAAGCCTTTCTCTGAATCACTTCACTTGATTGGCTAGTCTGAAAAGGGTTTCTATCATCCAAGTTTTTTGTCTATCTCACCATATTGGGTGAAATCGACTAAGCCATAAATACACTCTCCAATGGGCACATTCATTGTTTCAATTTAAAATGAGAATGTATCGCTAATTTGAGACATATAATTGACTTATAAATCTCTAGATTCAGTGCCAACATTTTCCACTTTATCATCTCCTCATTGGAAATAAAAGACATTTTTACAAACTATTCAAGATCAGTATTTTCAGTAGAAGACCTATCAACATGAAGACTATTATGGTGAATGCAACTATGAAGTGGTAAATACATACAATATGATAAATATTTAGATATATCCTTAGCTCCTTCAGCATAAAATAAGTGCCCTAATCAAGCATACCTCCATGCACCACCACCCATATTGCCCTCAAAGTCCCAATTGGTTATCAAACTAATTGTAATTTTACTCAACAACTCAAGCATAAATAATGGAAGAACCTAGAGCTACAACTAGGGATGATTGTTCCACAGATATTCACTCGCCTCTAACATAAATGAGATGCATTCCATTGTTTGGTAAGATTACCATCAATGCCAAAATCAAAGGCAAAACCAAATGCCAGAGATACAAAACCACCCATTTCAATTTTCAATTGATTCAGATGCAATCCAAAAGGAAGCAGAAATAAATCTTCTTCTTGTGCCTTCTTCCCCTAGTGTTTCTCCTGATTCATTGAATTCGTTTATTTCTCCTTCTCTCTTACACCATTTCTTTAGAAATTCAACTGTCCCTGTCTTATCAAGGCTCTGTGCTTTCAAAAAAAAATTAAGCAGAAACATATATAGTAAGTGGAATGGTGGTTAAGTGTTGGAGCTCACTAGTACCATGCCTGGGAAATGTGATTTGTTGTCCACAACTATAGACAATGTTTCATATCCTTATTAGGAAGTCTAACAAAATCAACGTGTGGCTTATTTGAATACAACAGTTGCAAATTATTGATTTTTAGACGTTCAAAATATCTTGACAATTGAGGGAGAAAATGAGATTCTTCCTTTGATTTGTTCCGCTAAACCATCAAATCTCACTAAAGTCTCTAGTCCTATTAAGAGCATAAAATAGGTTAAACAAAAAATTAATGGGAGTAAAATTTTGACTGGTTGCAAAACAGTGGATTTAGTGAAAGAATATTGCAACACTAATTATCAACCTGCCATCTCAAAAGTTGCAAGAATACTTTCTTTGAAGGTGCCTAGGTTATTTATTCCAGATGATGTGTGAGTGTCATCTGTTAAACAACCTATAGTGAATCATTTTGAGAGTGTTTTCTTTCAATGCATGGCAAGCCATATTACCTCTAAAAAGTCCAAATTATTTCTCAGAGTTCTTTTCAATTGCAATGTTAATAAAGTATGTGATATATTTTCCATAAACCCTTTAAAGGTGCAAGAAATTGTATTTTTTCAATATTGGCTATTTTTTCAACACTCTGACCCAATGCATAACAATCTTCTACTACAAGTATGCTACTCATTCACTGTGAAAAATGTCACTGGGCTAGGGTCTCTAACCACAAGGTTTGCCCCTCCTCTTTGACTTCCATAGGCTCCTTATCAAACTGATCTAAAACTGGTCCTATCTAGGATCCAACATCTACAAACACTTCATCAAAGACACATACCATGTTGACTGTTTTTCTGTAGCTCCACTTTTGCAATCTAGGCCTGGTTGGGGCAAATAAAGCAGTCCCTAACAGTCATCTAAATTTCTACCCAAAATTGCCTTAAGGAGGCACAAACACCTTTCTATGAAAGGATATGACCCTCATTGATGATGCTGGGCTGTTATAGCCTCCACCAGCTCTTCGACCTCCCTTCAAACAGCTGCGGTACCCTACAGCAAGGTTGTGTAGGGCTACGACATCCCTTCTTAGAGTCTGCCTACCTTCCTTTCACCTCAAAACAACCCTCCCTTACATCAGCCTTCAAGAACAACACTTCGGTCCTGCACTCAGCTCGGGCCCTTCTCCAGCTACTCGGTCACCTTCTTGTGGCCCTAAAACAGACTTTTTCCCATGCTGGTATGCCCTCTTCTCACTGCAGCTAGATCATAGATATGTATTTTCCCTTCAATGCTTATGTTTGTGTTGTGTTGCACAAGGATGGATGCTAAAATGAGGATCACACACCTCTTATTTATAGCCTTTTAAGCCTCCACAAATTTTCTTTAAGAGACCCATCTATTGGAACCCTTTTACACCAAGCCTACATGACTTAGAAACCAATAATTACCTAGTCAACTTCAAAAATTCATTTCTCTCTAACAATAACTCGGATCCGAACGATTCTCAATGAGTTGGAATCGTCTCATCGAGCACTATTATCCTCATCCATCACATGTCGATTTCTCATCATGGTTTTGGCCCAAACACGATGGGTGAAAAACCCCCAAGCTTGGATCTCAAGCCCACAAGCCCATTTGTGGTGCTTTGACCTCCAACCCTTGATCACCAGGGTTTGGAGTACCTCCCAAGCTACATAAAAAATCAACAAAAAATAGATCCAATATCTAAGTTGTCGTAAATATAAAATAAGAAAAGATCTAATATCTGAGAATAGGCCGTAACAACTAGGAAACTAGTTCAAGGAAGAAAAGGATAAGAACATGAATAGTTAGGTAAAACTGAGTTGTAAAATCCTCGTAATGAAGGTAATGCATTGATTAGATTTTTTTGTGGAAATGGTGTTGGCAATATGATGCAGAGTGTTGTCCTTGATGGCAACCCACTGAATGAAGATGAAGACATAAAAGTGTTGACATGTTTTGTCCTTGATAGAAAACCACCTGATGAAGTTATTCTTGACTTGATGGACTTGGTAAATGATGTAAATCTGATATGAAATGATGTTGTTAGCAATATGATGCTGAGTGTTGTCCTTGAATGGCAACCCACTTGATGAAGATGATGGCAACTTACTTAATGAAGTTGTGCTTGATAGAACATGTCTTGATGAATTAAATCTGATGTATCTACAGTAAGTACAGAAGGGAATGAAGAAAGGAATTCAGCATGTGATAGATCTATGATGAAAAGAGTATGTCTCTAGGCATACGCGGATTTGTCTAGGGGAAGTCGCGTATGCACACGGAAAAGAACGTGCCAAGTCGCGTATGGGCAAAAGCGCTCATAAAGTGCAAAACCAGGGGTAACGACCATAGGTATTGACCCATTGTATTGGGTAATGATTCATCTAAATGACCCCGTCCAGGAATACCATCAGATGTAATGTAGTTTTGGGCTCATGGTATTGTTTTGGCTCATGGTATCGGTGGCGTTCATGGTATCGAAAAGGGTAACCTATATAAAGAGAAGAAATTCATCAGGCAAATCAGTGAGTGGGAGCATCGATGTCCGAGCTTGAATGAACATTTTCTATGAAGTATATCCGTATGGAAAGGGTAAAAGGTTTGATACTGACCCTAACTCATGATGCACCTATGAAGAAAATGATGAAGCTTAATATTCGTATCCGGAATGTATTTGTATCTCGCTAGATCCGTTTATAGCGATCCGAGATGAGGCGAATATCCGTCCGTTAAAGGGTAACCGAACCGAATATCTGACTTAAAGAAGCATGTCGCTTCATATCACTTCCATCTATATCGCTAGGTTCCCCTTCTCTGGAAGGACATACGCGACTTCGCTGAAGAGAAAGCGCGTATGGGCAATGAAATATGTACAAAGGTATACGCTGGTTTATGTGAACGGAAGCACGTATATACGCGACATCAGTGAAAGGAAAGCGCGTATGCAAACTAGGGTTTGCTGAAGTCTGTGGTAAGAAATGTCTGATCTGTTCTGCTGGTTTACTGATATCTGTCAGTGAGTTATATGTATCTGCTTCATGGTTGACTGTGCTTAAAAGTATGGAAAGGGTCCAGTCTGAAAATATGATGAAACGTGGCCTGCAAGTTGTGTTCTATTGAAGTTGTTGGATCCAGTGTGAAAATTGATGAAAAGTGGTCCATAGAGGTGCTGAGGGTTGTAGCCTTCAGTCAGGGGGTCGTAGCTCCCTTCCAGGTGAGGCTGGTAAACGAGATCAGGGGGTCGTAGCTCCCTTCCAGGAGAGGCTGGTAAACGAGACAGGGGGTTGGAGCTCCCTTCCAGGAGAGGCTGGTAAACGAGCGTAGGTGGGTGCCTGCATGCTGGTAGGAGTCTGCGCCAGCACATATGTTGTAAGATGTTTTCTCTATAATAAAATACGAACGCCGAGCAACCCCAGCTGTGTTTTCTCCCCGACTTAGTTTCCACTCCTTTGAAATCCCGGTGTTCCATGTGATGTTGCTTTTGGGTGATGGCTTTATTCTGTTTCTTACCGCACATGTTTACTGCTTACTAAACATCTAATGAATGAATGATGCAATTATCTAAGCAAAGAATTATCAGCATAATGAGATCTCTGTTAATATGCGAGTTTTATTAAGGATATCCACGTGTATACACGAGTTGGCTTCAGTAAAGTAGCGTATGGGTTTTAGAGAAAGAAAAATTAAAAAATTTTCAGTCTGCACTAAATACCGATTCACCCCCCCCCTCTCAGTATTTTTCCCAACAGTATCGTAGCAGGTCCTTCGTTGTATTAGATCGCTCAAGGGAGATCCGTCGCAATGGGAAGTCAAGAAGGAGTAATGTCTATAAAGCTACCCTCATTCAATGGAAGGAATTGACACTGAAGGTACGGTATCAGTGCGACACATTCGGTGTTTTGGTGCAGATGTATGGGCAATTGTGGAAGAAGGTTATCAATACCCGGCAAGTATTCCTACTGATGCAGCAGAAAGGAAGAAGTATGAAATCAATGCCAAAGCGGTGAATGTCTTATTAGGAAGCATGTCTGAACCAGAATTTGCTAAGGTGATGCAGCTAAATTCAGCAAAAGAAATATGGGACAAAATCATTCTGAGTTATGAAGGAGATACAAAGGTAAAAAGTGCAAAACTCCAAACTCTTACAATTGAATATGAAAATTTGAAGATGCATAATGATGAAAGTGTTGCCAGTTTCTTTCTTCGTCTAGATGATATTGTAAATCGGATGAGAAATTTGGGTGAAACCATAACCGATACTACTCTGGTGGAAAAAGTCTTAAGATCCTTGACTTCAAAATTTGACTCTAAAGTTTCGGCTATTGAAGAAAGGCAAGATCTGCAAACTCTTACTATTGTTCAATTACATGGTATTCTGACTGCTTTTGAAATGAGACAAGGAGGTCCTTCTCAAATCAGAGAAGCTGCTTTTAAGGTATCTGCAAGAGGAAAAGAAAAGGAAGTTGTCAAAGAATCCAGCTATATATCCGATGAAGAAGAAGTGAATTTTGTGAGAAAACTCCAACTAGGAACTGGAAGATTCAAAGGTAAGCTTCCCTTCAAATGTTTTGAGTGTGGAAAAGTTGGTCACTATGCTGCTAAATGTCCTTATAAAGAAAAACATGGTAAAGGAAAACAATTTGAAAAGAGGAAGAGTTATTATGCAAATGAAGATGATGATGAAGTGTCTAGTGAAGATGAAGAAGATTCTGACCAATCTCTACAAGTGCTCATGGCAAAGAAGCAAAAGAAGAAGGTTACTCGAGGAAAGGAGATACCTCAGAAATCATGTATAGCAAAAATTGAAGAAGATGAAATAGATTCTGACGAAGCTCTACAAGTGCTCATGGCAAAGAGGAAAAAGAAGAAGGCTACTCGAAGCAAGGAGATATCTCAGAAAATTGAAGAAGATGAATCTGATAGTGATTTGGGCCCTTGTAATCTTCTTTGTGCAAGCAATGGTGTAGAAAGTGAAAGTAAAGTTGTGGATCTAGAACAAGCTATCAAGATCAAATTTGAAGAAAAAAAAAAGAAATTGATAAGAAAGATTCTATCTACAAAGAGATGATCTCTCAAATGAAAGATCAAATAGAAATGCTGAATGGACAGGTGGACAAGTATCAAAGGTTTCATACTTATGCATCCAATCAAATTAAATAACTAGAAGCAGAAATCAACGATCTAAATGCAGATCTCGAAAAATCAAGCAAGAAGAATGAAGGACTTGAAGTTGCAATCATCTTTCTACAAACAGATCTTGAAGCATCAAATAAGAAGAATGAAGAACCTTTGTCATTTGAAAAGGAAGGCCTTGAAGCAGAAATCATCTCTCTCAAAGAAGATCTGGAAAAATCAAATAAGAAGAATGAAGAGCTGCAACAAACATGTGAAGAAAACAAAAATTGGTTGAAAGAAGAAATTCTAAATCTGAAGGATCAAGTAGAAGATGGAAGAAGGAAAGAAGAAAGCTTGACGAAGCAATGTCAAACCTTGGAGGTTGAGGTAAACATTCTCAAAGGTAAATTAGAAGAAAAGGTTAAACTTTTGAGGTTTCAAGATAGTACTAACATTTTGGACAATATTCTGAGTAATCAAAGGTCTCCTGCTATCAAACTTGGTCTTGGTTTCCATGAAACTGTTAAAGGAGAATCTAGCTCACAAGGAAGTGCTAAAAATTCAGAGGATGTCAATGCAAAATCTGAAGTGCTGAAAGAAACAAAAGGTCAACCAACAATGATGAAATCTCAAAGGAAATCAGTCAATAAATTTGAATGCTTTAAATGTCATAATTATGGGCATGTTGCAGCAAATTGCAGGAGCAGATCATTTCAGCCTCAATCAAACAGTTCCTACATAGAAAGGTACTCTGGTTTCTTCAAGGGATATTGTTTTTCATGTAACAAGTATGGACATAAAGCTGCTGATTGTAAAAGGAGGAAGATTAGAAATACTCATTATGATTCTTATGCTTATTTCTCTGGACACATGAGATGTTATTCTTGTAACAAGTATGGACATGTAGAAAAAGAATGCAGGTTGAACATATATGAGAAATTGGATAACTTCTAGCACACAAATAGAAAGTTCAAACAAATCTGGAAAAATATGGAGGACCGATCAGAAACGTAGGGAATTTTGACCCTACTACAGTCATCCGCTTCTGAAGCCTACTTCTCTGATTGACTGCAGGAATGATGTGGGATACATTATGAGATTTAGTAATGTATCGTCACAGGGGAAGCAATGTATGATGTCTCTCATGATTGATTTGATTATTCTGGTTATATGTATTTCTGACAAAGCATCTGATATGAAGAAGACAGGTACAGGAAGTACAAGTTCAGGGGGAGATGAAGGAATGTGAAAAATTTCTATGCTTCACTTTCCATACGCGGGTTCTATTAACAAAAGTCACGTATACACGCGAGTTTCAGCAGACACAGTCGCGTATGATTTGATGATAAGAGAATTTATATGATAGTTGAAGATCTGGAGCAGAGGTTCAGGGGGAGCATCAGTCTGACTGTTAATAACTGTATTATTGACTTAGTATCAACTTAGTTTCTCAGTTCTAAATAATGATGATATGATACATGGTTTCTTATGTTGAAGATTATGGATGAGTCCTGTTTGCTTTTTGATGAAGAGTATTCATTTTTGAGATGAAAGTCTTATAATTCAGAGATAAGGGCAGTTCATGCAAAGATTGTTGCTGATGACTTGCTGGTGAACGTATTCAGGTTGCACAAGTTAAGAAGGAGCATTGGTTCAGGGGGAGTAGCAGGTTGAAAACTAATGATTGCATTGTTGGCAATATGACTGCTTATTCTTTGGTTTTTGTGATACTCATGCTCAAATGATGATGACTTGGTACATGGTTTGTTATGATGAGATTTTGAGCCGTGTTTGCTGAAATGTATCTTTTTTGCTCACACATGGATGAGTTGGAAGTCGTTTGATTCAGAAATAAGTATAGAACATGCAGAGTTTGTTACTATGGTTAAGATATTTTGCCTACATATGTTACTTCTTGTTAAATCTTAAAGATCATGGTGATATTGGACCACATGGATGATTGACACGTATTTGAAGATGTTGTTCTGATATGATAATCTCTCTTGGAAAGATTGTATTGATGCTGCAAAGAATCTAAAGGCTTGGTTACTAATGTGCTTATGCAACAACCATTGGATGACACTTGAAGAAACAACTATATTGTTCTATCTATCTGTATGCCAGGGAAGCATTCAAATATCTCACAAAGAAGCTGAACACTGTCTTTTTCTCACATAGGATCAGATCTGGTTAAAATATAGAAGATGATATTGGATCCGCGGGTTTCCTGAAACACAGTCGTGTATATACGCGAGTTCATGCACATAAAACCGCGTATGTCTGATTGCTAACAATTCTGCTTGGAGTCAGCTCTCTTCAGCACAACTGCAGTGCTGTTTGGTATCTCTGATACTGTTTGGTATCTCTGGTGGTGTTCTAGTTCTTATAACATTGTTTCGATCTCTGATGTTTTGATAAAGATGCCTTGATGATCTGTTGGTGAAAAGTGTTCAGGATGCACAAACTAAGGGGGAGCCTTAGTCATATGGAAAGGATGCTTGGATGCGCAGATTCAGGGGGAGCATTAGCTTTGCTGAGTATAATGCATTGTTGGCATTATGATGGTTCTGAAATTTGTTCTCTTTCTTGAGGACTTTCTGGTGTTGGTCTTAAAGTCATATTTGTAATTTGATGAAAAGGTCTTGTTGAGACCCATGAGGTCAAAATTGTAATATTCAGTCATGTAAGGACTTGTCAATTTTTTAAACCCACTTGGTTGGGTAGCTGAGTCAAATTTTGTAAAACCCACTTGGTTGGGTAGTTGAGCTGAAATGTGTAAACCCAGTTGGTTGGGTATTTGAGTCTCATATGTAAATCCACCTGGATGGATCTTTGATGTAAGTATGAGTCATTGGTGATAGGAAATTCATAGAGTCATGTACTTCATTGAAAATTTGTTTGAAGATTCATCATGAACTCAGGGGGAGCTTGGTCACTTCAGTATATATCAGATCTGTAGAACGCTTCTTCCACATGTGGAGAAAAGGGGGAGAGTATGTTGGTTTTGATCTTCCCTTTGCCCTTGATGTCAAAGGGGGAGAGTGACATGGTGTTTGAATGAAGAGAAATAATGGTGTCAAACATGGGGAATGTGACATGGTGTCATTGTATTCTTAATGTACCTATTTGTTGAGGTAACCAAACACCATCGTGGTTGCCATCAAGTCCAAAGGGGGAGATTGTTGGCAATATGATGCAGAGTGTTGTCCTTGATGGCAACCCACTGAATGAAGATGAAGACATAAAAGTGTTGACATGTGTTGTCCTTGATAGAAAACCACCTGATGAAGTTATTCTTGACTTGATGGACTTGGTAAATGATGTAAATCTGATATGAAATGATGTTTTTAGCAATATGATGCTGAGTGTTGTCCTTGAATGGCAACCCACTTGATGAAGATGATGGCAACTTACTTAATGAAGTTGTGCTTGATAGAACATGTCTTGATGAATTAAATCTGATGTATCTATAGTAAGTACAGAAGGCAATGAAGAAAGGAATTCAGCATGTGATAGATCTATGATGAAAAGAGTATGTCTCTAGGCATACGCGGATTTGTCTAGGGGAAGTCGCGTATGCACGCGGAAAAGAACGTGCCAAGTCGCGTATGGGCAAAAGCGCTCATAAAGTGCAAAACCAGGGGTAACGACCATAGGTATTGACCCATTGTATTGGGTAATGATTCATCTAAATGAGCCCGTCCAGGAATACCATCGGAAGTAATGTAGTTTTGGGCTCATGGTATTGTTTTGGCTCATGGTATTGAAAAAGGGGCTCATGGTATTGAAAAAGGGTAAACCTATATAAAGAGAATAAATTCATTGTGCACATCATGAGTGTGGGAGCAAGATGTCTGAGCTTGAATGAATACTTCTCTATGAAGTATATCTGTATGGAAAGGGTAAAGGTTTGATAATAGATCTGAATCTATGATGCACCTATGAAGAAATGATGAAGCGAAATATCTAGATCTGGAATGTATTTATATCTGCTAGATCTGTTTATGGAAGGCTTAGATCTAAGATGAGGCGAACATCTGTCTGAAGTAAAAGGGTAAATCTGAACTGAATATCTGATCTAAAGAAGTATGCTGCTCTATAATAATTGAAGATCTATACGCTAGTTCGCCGCAGAGGAAGCGCGTATATACACGGCTTCGCTGAAGAGAAAGCGCGTATGTGCAATGAAATATGTACAGAGGTATACGCTGGTTTATGTGAACGGAAGCGCGTATATACGCGACATCAGTGAAAGGAAAGCGCGTATGCAAACTAGGGTTTGCTGAAGTCTGTGGTAAGAAATGTCTGATATGTTCTGCTAGTTTACTGATATCTGTCAGTGAGTTATATGTATCTGTTTCATGGTTGATTGTGCTTAAAAGTATGGAAAGGGTCCAGTTTGAAAATATGATGAAATGTGGCCTGCAAGTGGTGTTCTATTGAAGTTGTTGGATCCAGTGTGAAAATTGATGAAACGTGGTCCAAGGTGGTGCTGAGGGTTGTAGCCTTCAGTCAGGGGGTCGTAGCTCCCTTCCAGGTGAGGCTGGTAAACGAGATCGGGGGTCGTAGCTCCCTTCCAGGTGAGGCTGGTAAACGAGATCGGGGGGTCGTAGCTCCCTTCCAGGAGAGGCTGGTAAACGAGTCAGGGGGTTGGAGCTCCCTTCAAGGAGAGGCTGGTAAACGAGCGCAGGTGGGTGCCTGCGTGCTGGTCAAGTCTGCGCCAGCACATATGTTGTAAGATGTTTTCTCTATAATAAAATATTGGAGGCTGAGCAACTGCAGCGGTGGTTTTCTCCCGACTTGGGTTTCCACCTAAAAATCCTGGTGTTCATGTGTGATGCTTTGTGTGATGGTTTATTCTGTTCTTACTGCACATGTTTACCGTTTATAGAACATCTAATGAATGAATGATGGAATGATATAAGTGAAGAACTAATGGCATAATTAGATCTCTGTGTATACGCGAGTTTTATGAAGGATATCCGCGTGTATACGCTAGTTGGCTTCAACAAAGTAGTGTATGGGTTTTAGAGCATGAAAAAGTAAAAATTTTCATTTTGCCCTAAATACTGATTCACCCCCCCCTCTCAGTATTTTTCCCAACAAATGGAAAAATACACTAAGTATTTTTATATCTATGAACATTAGAAGAGGGTGAAAAGATGAAACATTTATTTTTCCAGTCATATAGTTGGATGAGTAAATAGCCAACTTTTATTTTAGATATATATTTTTTACAATCATTTTTTTTGCATGGAGAATTCCAACATGAATGATGTTTACTATTGAATTTTTTTTAAAGGATGCTAAGTCACCTTACCCAATAATTTGTTAATCTCTTTTGTTGAGCAATAAGATGAATCTAACCTGTGACTTTTGAGAATTTGGATTATCTAACAAGCTACTATTGTGATGAAATTATATCATATTTTTCAATTTTTCTTTATGTACTTTATGGATTACTAGGTTTAAGGCTCAAAAAGGAAGGTATGAGACATTCAAGGATGTGCATATGACATTTTGGAGCTTAATTTCTCCCATTTTCACTATATACTTTTACCATATGTTTCAAGCATATATATGGCTGATGCCTTTCTTTAAATTTGTGTTGAATGATCAAATTCATTTAGAGAATAGTAGAACAAGAAAATGAAAAACTAATCAGTTGTCAAATCCAGTGAAAAATTAGTATGATTTTAGTATGAATATTTTCATTGCTAGCCATAATTGTGCCATAATTTCTGCATATGAACTATGTTATAATGTAGAAATTTCCCAAAATTTCAAGTGGACACTATGCCCATCATCAGGGGATCCAATTGAACCTTCTGCACCAATCATCAGGGGATCTAAATGAAGCTTATGTAGTAATAGGCTTAGTAAATGGCTATAAAAAATCCATGGCATGGAAAGTTGGATAAGTTACAAGTAAAAATGAAGTATGCTAGAATTTAGAAAAAGATATCAGATAATTTGAGGTCTGCAATAAATTTTGTAGTCATTTCCAGTTTCCAAGGGCTCCTAAGGTGGGTCTTAAAACTCAAAATCCTGCTCAAATTTGGATTCCTGAAGATCATATTCCCTTTTGGAATTTTGGCAATCTGAACTATCTTCAAGGGCACCAATGACACCATCATATGTCCTAATTTTAATTTCATTGTATTCTTTATCTATGAAATTTGAGACAAAGGGGTCATTATGCACCCATTTTTCAACTTTTGAGCCATTCAACCCCATTGTATTAGGTGCAGGTATTTTAGCAATGTTTTCTTTGATAAGGCAGAAAACATCATTATTGATAGGTTGATCTCTTCTTGGCTCAAAAAAAGTGACACTCTTTGAGCATAAATCATTCTCCCACATCTACATACAGAATAATATTGAAGTTAACACCCTATCCAAGGCATCAGTTGAATCGACAGAAAGCTAGCTGATAATTGACATGTAAAAGGGAGAACAACATTCTAGCTCCACTAGAAAATTACACTAGAAGTCATTCTCCAAGTACCCGTGATGAGCTTGCTCCTTTCAGGTACCTTCTTGTCTTTCCCAATGAAAGAATTTGAAAGTTCTAAATTTGAAAAACAACTCTCTCACGAGAGTTATTGAACTGAATTTTACAAGCCTGTCTAGCCTAATTTATTTAGATTTAGCTTGCAACAATTTGTATGGTAGTATTCTGCCTCGCTTGTGGACCTGCAAAAATATCCATTCTATGAGCCTGGCAAGAAACAAATTAAGTGGTGAAATCCCTCCTGGCATGACATCCCTTCAGGTTCTCTCTTTTTGTCTGTACAGTTTCCCTTTTCTCCGCGCCTCATCAATATTCAAAGTAGAGATATGTCAAAATTTTCATGTTGATATCTCAGCTGGTTCAAAATACAGTATAAGTATATTCAAAATATAGTGATCATAGCTATTGCACAATATCTCCCTTCTGAAATTAGTTATTTTTTCCTCATAGAAGAGCATATTTTGCTTGCAAACACTTTCTGCTGGCACTCTACTGTAGATAACTATGTTGGCCTGCAATATTGGAGAGATGTACTTGAAACAACCTTATATATCAAAGATTTTACTTCCAATACTTCAAATATTTGAATGTATTTATGTGGCATATTACCATGCAAAGATTTTGTTAGAGATGAACCTTACTCTGAATTCACAGAAACCCATTCAGCAGTTTTGGATGCACGTTTTGTTTGAGACATCATGCAAAAATCCAAGGTTGACAGGATCAATTTCATTATACCTGTAGCTTCATGACACTAACGGTGCACATGAGTATTTCCATAAATATGAGCTGAAGCATTCCCATAGAACTTGAGATTTACAAGTTCACCAAACTTAAAAATTTCTATATGGGCATCTTCAAAAAATTCACCATAATGAAGGGTAACTCCTTCACTAAATACTCAAACCCTTCTTTATCCAACTTTTCATAAGTATCACAAATAGGAGGGGTCTTAAACATTACCATTTTATGACTTCTTCATCCAACTTGCATCGACAGATAACTATGTCTGTTAGTAGTGGAGGTATGTTTATCACTTCCACCAGCATCCAGGAAAACAAACAAACCCTCATGGAGTCGACAATAAATTTTTTAGTCATTTCCAGTTTCCAAGGGCTCCTAAGGTGGGTCTTCAAACTCAAAATACTGCTCAAATTTGGATTCCTAAAGATCATATGCCCTTTCATAAGTTTGGCAATCTGAACTGTCTTCACGGGAACCAATGACACCATCTTATGTCTTGATTTTAATTTCACTGTCTTCTTTATCTATGGCATTTGAGACAAAGGGGTCATTATGCGCCCATTTTTCAACATTTGAGGCATTCAACCCCATTATATCAGGTGTAGGTATTTAAGCAATTTTTTCTTTGATAAGACAGACAACATCATTATCGATAGGTTAACTTCCACTTGGATAAAAAACAATGTCACTCTTTGAGCATACATCATTCTCTCACATCTACACAGAGAATAATACTAAATTTAACACCCTAGCCAAGGCATCAACCGAATTGGTAGCAAGCTAGCTGATAACTGACATCTACAAGGGAGAACTACATTCCATCTCCACCAGAAACCTACTCTAGAATTCATTCTCCAAGTACCCTTGATGAGATTGCTCCTTTCAGGTACCTTCTCATCTGTCCCAATTCAAGAAGTCAAAAGTTTTGAATTTGAAAAAAAACTCTCTCACAAGAGTTATTGAACTGAATTTTACAAGCCTACCTGAACTAATTTATCTAGATTTAGCTAGCAACAATTTGTTTGGCAGTATTCTGCCTAGCTTGTGGACCTGCAAAAATATCCAGTCTGTGAGCTTGGAAAGAAACAAATTAAGCGGTGAAATTCCTCTTGGTATGGCATCCCTTCAGGTTCTCTTTTTTTTCTCCATCTTGAATAATAGTTTTATCAATATTACAAGTGCCCTAACAGCTCTGCAGGATTGTCATAACCTTACCACATTGGTTCTGTCAAATAATTTTAATGGGGATATGATTCCAACTGATACACATGGATTTCCCATGCTCTAGACATTAAGTCTTCGAAATTGTGCTCTTTCCAGGAAAGTTCCAGTTTGGCTCCTGAAATGTCCAAATTTACAGGTCTTGGATCTTTCCTGGAGTAATCTCAACGGAGTTATTCCTATTTGGTTAAACACTCTTCAATATCTTTTTTATTTGGACATGTCAAATAATTCTCTATCAGGACAAATTCCAAAGAATCTTATAGAGTTACCTAGTTTCAAGTCAATACAAATACCCCTGTATCAGCTCAAAATCCCTTTGAGCCCTCTTTATATATAAAGAAAAATCAAAATGCTTTTGGGCTGCATTACAATCAGTTGTCTAATCTTCCCCCTTCTCTATACTTGGCCAGAAACAATCTCAGTGGCACTCTAATCCCTGAGATTGGGCAGATGAAAATGCTTCATATTCTACATTTGAGTCATAATAATTTCCTGGGGATAATCCCAGACACACTGTCTAACTTGAAAAATTTGGAGACCTTATATTTGTCAAACAATAATTTTGTTGGAATCATATCACCATCCCTGAAGGATCTCACATTCCTAGTAAGGTTCAATGTCTCTAATAATCACTTGCATTGGTTAATACCTTCTGGACATCAATTTGATATATTTAACAAGTCTAGTTTTGAAGGAAACCTTGGTCTCTGTGGCCATCCTCTTACTACCACCTGCAGTCCGCCTATGTCAATACCGAGGATACCTATTGCTGCACACAGAATCAATAGGCTAGACAAAAATACCATTCTTGGCATAACCATGAGTGTTGGTGTTAGGATTTCTTTTCTTTTGGTTGCGGTTCTTTGGAATCAATCAAGAAGACAGGTAACAGAGCAGGGAGTTGCAGACAAGATGGATTTTGACATGCCTCACAGGCTTTCTAATGCCTTGGGATATAACTTGGTACTATTATTCCAGAATCATTGTCGTAAGGATCTTGTTGTTGCTGATCTCTTGAAAGCTACTGGTAATTTTTAGCAGGAAAACATCATTGGCTGTGGAGGCTTTGGATTGGTATATAGATCCACTCTGGAAGATGGCACAAAAAATTCAATTAAAATATTGTCAGGAGAATGTGGTCAGATAGAGCATGAATTTAAGGCTGAAGTAGAAGCTCTATCAAGAGCCCAACATAAGAATCTAGTGTCATTGCAAGGATACTTCAAGTATGGGAATGATAGACTACTGATTTATTCCTATATGGAGAATGCGAGTTTGGTATATTCTATGAGCCCATGACGCTTTAAAGACCATCATAATTTCTATATATTTGTGTCAATTAGACGTATAATAGCTCTATTCTCCAACTCACCTCATGGTGTCATAAAAAATGCATCATGATAATAATATCTCCAAGTTCAGTTTCAAAGTGTCTTCACAAGATGCTCCAAGATGTCGTCAAGGTGCTCCAAATAGATCTTCAACAAGATATCTTCTACTTCTTTTCAAGGTGCTCCAAGTCCGTAGGCCTTAACTCTTCTTCAACATCCTGCTCCTAAAATGTCTCCATTATTGCAAAGAACAAGCAGTTATAGGCCTTCAAAAATACCTTAAAATAAATTCACCAAACAATCCCTTCAGGCCTGTTATTATTTCACTTCAAATAATGCCCAAAGTCTGTTCTAAAGCTTCCAACCATTGTCCTCAAGAGAAAACAAGTTTTCTTCAATCCTTCTAAAAAATGTTTGCCAAGATCATCTTCAAAAGGAATCTAAATTATGTGCAAGAGGCTTGGAATAAGTACACATGGTCTTAATTTAGAGCTCTTAGCCTAGAATGTGTCACAACAGAGAACTGATCAAGCACTAGATTCACGTGTATAGGTCAAGAATAGGTTCAAGTCTAAATGCTAAGATATACCTTCTCACCAAGCTCAAAATGTTTCCCACAAGTCCGAATAGCCTTTTGTCCACACGCAGGTCTGAACTCTTGAGAAAATCTGAGATACAAGTTGTAGATCTAAGGAATATATACATTGAACCCTCCTCACATGACCAAGCTGCCAATTAGCTTGTTTGCTGGAGGTTCAAGTCTCCATAGAATATCCTCAAGACCGAAGTTGTTTGAGGATTGCAATTCACAACAGTGTTTTAGCTTTGTCCACAGCTCCAGTTTCCATTGGTCTAAGGGTTTTGTAGCTTCCTCTTACAGGTTCGAAGGTATGGAAATTTTTGTTAGAGGTCCAAAATATAGAGAGTATCTTGTGTCTTATCCACCAAAATCTTCAAAGAAATGCGAAGTCTGGACTGTCCAACAAATAAATATGAGCCAAGAGTCTATACACAGTCCTAAACTGCTATAGTTACTACGCATGAATCACTATAATCTTCCACAGTTTGATCAAAAAGTTCACCACAAAAAATACTAGTGCTGTAGCTTGGTTTGCAATCCAAAATTTTGTCTTCTAGCACAATTCTTATCACAATTCCAAAGGAATAGATAACCATCACAGATTTTGGACCCAAACAAATTTTATTCCTCGACTTCCAAGTCACTCCTGCGGTTATACTCTGCTTTTTTCACCTCATCCTCAGGTCTGTCTAGATGCATTTGAGATCGGTATCCTTCGTAGATCTACTGTTGTTGTGATATCCCTTAAATTTACAAGTTTTCTCCAGTGGTCCAAAAGACTTCCTACTTTGTCCCCTTGTTCCTGAAATTTGACAAAACATAGTAAATAAATTCACATTTATAGCAATTTCAACAACTAGACAAATGAATGTATGACATGAGACCACCGATCGAGTATAGGTTCCTCTGTGCATGAATTGTTATGATGTATATGCATGTCAAGTAATAGCATCATGGTTTCTTATATCTATCTATTAATACGCGCTTCTTGTTTCCTAGAAAACATTTGATCAGTAATAAGATTACCGTATCTGTAGTTTCTTGATAGTCATATTACAAGTACTAATACACATAACCAAAAAAACTGCAGTGGCCCAATCTCAAAAATTGAAGTACCAAAATTTGTTGCTGAATTAAAACAAAATTTTTGAAATCCATTAAAAAGCCCACATTGTATGAGACCTTGCCTTCAAATTTAATTATCTGGAAAATACAACAGGGGTGCACTGCATTAAGAACTTGAGCAACATGCAGTGGCCCAATAAAATTGATAAATGTCCCAAATTTTAGTGCTTTGGAATGCCAAAGTACTACATTTTAACTATTAATTTCCATGAGGCTTCATAACTTATCTCGCTCAAATATACTCTGGGTGTAACCATTTTTCTTCCTACTCTTGCCCAAGTTCATGTGAAAGTGCTTTCTCACAAAAAATCTTTGACCTCAATCTACTCTATTCCCCGTTCTTAACTTCATGTTCAGCATCAATCATGGAGACATTATCTTGATCTTTACCTTTCGACGCAAACTTAGCCTCTTCCTCTAATTTTTTCACCTGAGCAACATGTTTCTTCCCAGAAAGATGTGAGTCAAAAATAATTTGACTGTTACAAACTGCATTACACAGAGTACATACCTTAACTTCCGCTATTGTAGTGCCAGCTTCAATAACCTTTGTTGTTTGGTAGCTATGTCATTTGTTGCTTTTGCTTTAAATTTTCTTTTCCCAGTGTTAGAATTAGAAAATTCCCCTTTTGATTTTTTAATTTTGTCTGGATGTTGTGAGCTTTGTACTAAATTTTATTGTCAAAAAATGAGGAGTGGAGGTTTATATTTATACTAGTTTACCATGTTTTAAAGGAAACGTCCTTCTAGAATGGGATGCCGACATGTGTGCCAAAGTGCAGGTCGGCTCACTGTTAGGTGTAATTTTCTTAGTCTTAAAAATTCAATATCTCACAAACTACTAGGAGTTTCGGGAAAAATAAGGGCTCATTGGAAAGGAAAAAATGCACTCCATAAGATAGTATAGGAGGAAATTTGGAAGGATTCCTTTAAGGTGGTGAAACAATTTTTCTTTGTGACTGTCCTTAATTTTTGTGTGCGCCTTTGTTGAGAATTAGGTAGGGCTAGGTTTAATTCAAATTCTCTTCTTGATAATTACTTGTGAGCTTAATTCTTTTACTTATGTCTTCTCTTCTTAGCTTATTATGTCTTTCATCAAGTCAATTACCAAAACACAAGAGACACAAATTTAGGCTCTTCGAGCTAGGGCCAAAACCTCTCCCTCTTGGACAGGAAAACCCACAAGAAATTGTTGTTATAGACTTTTAGAAGATAGGTACCATGACCATGACATAGACCCTTGACCCTTGTATGCCTCCAAGACCTTGTCATTGCTTCTTCATTGACTCTTTAAGCTGGTCCTTCTTTTCTGCATTGTCCTGCACCGTCCTGCTCTTTTCTACACCAGGACTAGAGAGCTTAGTATAACTGTATTTCCCTTATCCTACTATATGTGATCCTTACTGAGATATCAACACCTTGTTATAGAATATCATGTGCACACCTTGCACCTTCACTTCACCTTGCTCATTGGTCTTCAACATACACACACATATTATTTCATTTTGATGAATATTCCACCATTTTCATACTCTAATGATACCCTTACTTGTGTTGCATTAATTCGTTGAGCACACTTATTATACTTAGCACTTCACACAATCATGTAACTACTAAACACAGTCCTGTAACTTCTTCTCCTTCAAGAAATATATCCAGGTCTTGTGGGAGAAGTCATCTGTAAAAGTCATGTAATAGGAACATCCTCCTAAGGATGTCACGGGAAGCATACCCGATAAATCAGAATGTATCAACTGCAAGATATCAGTTTTATTTATGACACTTGAGGGGAATGGTCCCCTTGTATGCTTCCCTTCGGCACAACCCTGACATATACCTTCATGATCATCTTTAAATTTAGGCATCCCTATCACCACCTTCCTTGCTTCAGGAAGGGATTTGTAATGAATATGTGCAAACCTCGGATGCCATAACTCTATTTGAAGAGTTGTATCACATCACATAGCCCCCAATGGACTTCTTCCAACCGAGTAGAGTGTATCAACTCTAAAACCAATAATAAGAGCTTCTTTGAAGTTCCTCTTCCAGATGCGTACCTTTCCATCAACGAATGCCACCTTGAACCCTTTGTCTTCCATTGCCGAAATAGACATAAGGTTCTTCTTCAAATCAGGTACGTAAAACACATCTTGTAAACAGATGACTTGACCTTAAGATAGATGAAGGGTCACAGTCCCTATCCCTTTCATGAGATATGTGGCATTATCTCCAAGGATAATTTCTAAATTAGTATCCTTCTCAATCAAATCAGAGAGGGCTTCTTTATAACCAATGAGGTGCCTTGAAGCACCACTATCAATCAACCAGACATCCAGGGTGTCGGGAGGAGATGTAACAGAGAGGGCAGATACAAGAATATATTGATTTTTCTTATTATCAACAACATTAGATTCACTGTACCTAGAATTTCTTGACCCATTGAAAGGTTTCCCATTTCCACTATGATCAGAGGGAGCCTTCCTTTTTCCTTTGAACCTGTTGTTCCTTTGATTTCCATTCCCCCTGAAGTTTTTGTTGTCATCATCCCTAGGAGAGTCCCTTCTATTGGGGCACTCTCTTGCATAGTGACCAGACATGTTACAAGTTTAACATCTTCCCTTCCTTCCTTTGGGCCCCACTCTACCATGGTTTTGATTTCTCAGGCCACGATGGTTCTTCTTCTTTGCACGAGCGGCGAAGGCAGTAGGGTCACCTCTATTTCCATTAAAGGGATGATCTCTCTCCATCATTATTGTCTCCTCTTGAGTGCATCTAGTCAACAATTCATCAAAATCAAGAATCAACTTATTATTAAGAATCATAGTATTAAATACATACCAGTCTTGGGGAAGTCCTCCAAGAGCAATGAGGACGAGCTCTCGATCAGCTACTTATCCTATGGCAAGGAAATCATTCCTGATTTCTATGAGCCTCATAAAATATGATGGATTCTCATGAATCTTTCCCTGCACATAGTCCATGAAATCTTGATCTTCTAATACCAAATCCAAGGACATCTTCATGCTTGATAAGCAGAATTTTCAGTCAACTTATCATCAGACCATTGGTCCTTGACAAGACTTCTTCTTCAGTGATTTATTTTCACACTATCTTGGACTTTGTCTTCACCTCAGCTCTGATACCATGTAAATTTTAGATAAACATGGTATATTCTATATGCTTAATGCGGTTTTAATTTAATATTTCTTGTTACACCATTTTTTGGTCATCTAACCTTTTATCATTAGATGGACCCAAGTACACCATGTAAGACCAGTTTTACCCCAAGTAAAACTGCTTTCACTATGTTAATTAAGGAAACCCCAAAAGGAATAATTAATTAAACCATAATTTAATTATTATTCCCAGTCATGTTTAACCCAAAAACAAAGAAATTAATAAGATAAACCCATAGTTATCTTATTATTTTCTAGGAATAATTATTTAAATAATATTCCTTGTTAAATATGACCAAATCAACCACCATTAATCAAATAAATCATTATTTATTTGATTATATCTCAACCACTTCCTTAAAAAGATAAATAAATCATTTATTTATTTATTTTTCACTAATCAAGGGATTTGACCCAAGTCAAACACCCTTTCCCTCCAACAAATAATAATAAAATATTCCATAGAGGTGGATCTAGATTTGGTTAACATTATTTTAATCATGCGCCAAGATCTAGAATGACCCAATATTTTGTTATAAATAGGAGGGTTTTCCCCTTCATTCTTCACCTTTTGTTGCATACTAGATCACTCTGGATCCTTTCAAAGGAATAATTAATTAATCCATAATTTAATTATTATTCCCAGTCATGTTTAACCCAAAAACAAAGAAATTAATGAGATACACCCATAGTTATCTTATTATTTTCTAGGAATAATTATTTAAATAATATTCCTTGTTGAATATGACCAAATCAAACCATCATTAATCAAATAAATCATTATTTACTTGATTATATCCCAACCACTTCCTTAAAAAGATAAATAAATCATTTATTTATTTATTTTTCACTAATCAAGGGATTTGACCCAAGTCAAACACCCTTTTCCTCCAACAAATAATAATAAAATATTCCATAGAGGTGGATCTAGATTTGGTTAACATTATTTTAATCATGCACCAAGATCTAGAATGACCCAATATTTTGTTATAAATAGGAGGGTTTTCCCCTTCATTCTTCACCTTTTGTTGCATACTAGATCACTCTGGATCTATACACTTGGTCTCATTTTCTGCCATTGTTGTTCCCATTGAGCTCTACCTTCTACATTGGGTTTTCTACATCTACAAGAGAGAGAAAGCTTAGATCTGAAGTGCTGAGGACTACAAAGAACCCATCCCATTGAGGAGATCTGGATACACCTTCTTGTTTCCTCCCAGGTGCCCTGTAATATAAAAATTCATTCAAAATTTGTGTTCTTGTCTTGTCTGTTGGATGCATGGAGCAAACTCTTTACTTTACTGCTTAATATCTTTCCATTTATAGATCTGTTTGTTGCAGCACTTTAACTACTAATTGCAGATCTGAAGATGTTTTGCAGCCATTATTGTTGTTAGGGCTATTAGTTATGCGTAGCTAAAGTGGTTCTTTTTCGGACGCTTCGACAAAGAATTCATACTAACAAATGGCGACTCCACACGGGTTTTAAATTACGACCGCTGTCGTTTTTCATATTCCTGCATATCCAGCTACTTCAGGCCCTAGGGCTTCTTTTCAGCTGCTTAGTTTTTCTCTTTTCATGTCATTTTTCTCATATAAAACCCTAAAAACTTAAAATTTCTAACTTCCGTGTGTTTCTGGCCCTATTGCGCAGGTAAGCGACACCAGCCGCAACTGAGACGGCAACTTTTCAGAAAATCTGCCGCCGAAACAGCCGGAACGGGGGTCGACCTTTGGCCCAAACTCGCGACTCGGACGCACCTTTGGCCCGTCGACCAACTCGCATCGTCGAACTGCGACCCGCTCCTTTTTCAAAGATTTTTCCGTAATTTTTCAGGTTCGCCAGAAATGTTTGTTTCTGTTCCACTGTCTAAACTTCCTTCACTTGATCTGGAGAAGATCTGATCTGCTTTTACTCATCTAAGTGGGAACCCAGCCCCTTAGGGCTTTAGTACCCTCCACTTTTTGTGGAAGAGTTTCAGCTGTTTCAGCCGTCGGTTTCAGAGCTTCAGCCCTTTCTTTTTCCAGATCTGTGACCTCACTTCCAGATCCATCGAAATCAGCCTCTTTTCCTTTCAAATCACCTCTTGTC
>CM076576.1:560541849-560660705 GCA_034641835.2 Pinus albicaulis | reverse complement strand
GTGGTAAAGCTAGAGTCTCTTTGAAGGCTCTAGGTTTAGCTCGGTATTCAGCGAGATATTCACTTAGAACTTCAGATTCCAAGTGTTCTTCATGTTTCAAGTCTTCTTCTCTATGAGAGTAGGAAGTGCATGGTCCTTCCTCTCCTCCTTCTTCCATTTTCTTGACCTCCTTGGAGAGGACCTTTCTGGATCTGAAAACTGATGAGAGCAAGCTCATATTCTTCATCATCTTGATCTATTCTTCTTCTTATGGCTGAAACTCACAGGCTGAGCCAAAGATCATGCTTTGATACCACTGTAATATCCCAAAAGAGGGATTCAGCTATACATAAACTGTATAACAATCTTGTGATGATGAATAAGCTTAAAATGAGTTCAATATAAATATATACATCATTTGAAAGTACATCATCAACTTCTATTCTGATCTATGATCCAAAAGATGGGGAAAAGCAGTGATTTATGCCCTAAAAAGCTTAATTTCGGAGATGTGCATAAAAATAAGGGCAAGCGACGGTGGGATCTCATAGCTTAGGTCATGAGGGACTTACATACCAAATTTGAGCTAAAACAAGTGACTCTAGCTATGTTAAACAGAACTCCCACTCCCAATACGGCTTAAAAACACCCAATCCCCATGACTTGTGGTATGCAGAAATTACTGAAGCTTATGCAGGTGATTTTCTAAAGGTGCTAAACATAATTAAATCAGATTCATAGTGTTTCTCATACAATATAAGAGGAATAATGAAGACTTTTATGAGAAAAACCCTCTAAAAGAGGTGCTGCAACAATTGTATTTCACTGTAAAACCTTGACAGCATTATTTTCTAAAGCATATAGCAGATGGAGATTACATATTAGATCTAGATCAGATATGTGTACAAAAAGTTAGATCCATATCAGATCTGCACACTAGAAAGGCTCCTCTTTCAGATCCCCTTGGGGTTTTCAGCAAAACATGAATGTACAAGAGTAGATATGAGATCTACTGCAGTAGATCTGCAGAATGATTCAGAAATTCTAAGTAGATATATCAGTAAACAAATAAGATCTGAAACATACATGGATTTGATGGCCAATCCATGGATCACCACAGTGTAAGGAAGGATCCTTAACACCAGAGATCTCTCCTCCAAATAGTTTCTCAAACACCCTGCAACTTCCCTCTTGCAGATAACGCAGTTATGGGAGAGAAACTACGCTGTTAGCTTCAGTACTGAATAGGCCTAATGCCTAGATCTAAAAGTGCAACTCCAATGCTCCAATACACTCTTCCAGGAGGTTAAAAGACACACTCACTAAGAAGAGGCACTAGATTTTCCTAGATCTGAATATATCTAGCTTCCACTGCTGCAGCTTGCAAAAAAAATCAAACCCTCAACAGGATCTGAATTGTGGTTTGAAGATGAAGCTTGGCCAAATGCCTGATAGTGGACAAGAAATGCAAGGCTCCTCCAAGAGCTACTTAATGGAAGAGGTGGGATTCCCAATCAGGAACACCCAAGTGCTAAACAACACTATTCTCTGCTAAACAACCAAGAGAATAAGAAATGTCTAAACAGAAAATATCTTTTGAAATCATATGGTCATCAACAACCCCTCTCTTGTTGTCCTTCTCTTCCTTTTATAAGATAGAGTCCTTGCAAACCCTAAACCATCTCAAATGAATTAGCCCTGTTCACATGAACAGTCTCCAACTTGATCTGCGCTATTTATCTAGGAGGTTCAATGAATCTAGACAGCACTGTGATTTGGTCATGTTGACCCAGTTAAATAGTTCAATCCCCTTCACACATAAGGGTGTTTTAATGTAAATAGCCCATATATGTCTTTGTTCACATGTGGCATTGATTTATTCATAGCTTTAGGAGTTTTACTTGTCCTCCTTTGCATTTTTATTCATTAACATGAAAAGAAAAGAAAAACAAAGAAAAATTGAATATTCCTATTAGCTTGGGCTAATTTAGGAATATTACAACAACTGTGAATATTGCACGTGTGCTTTGTTTTTTTTGTAGGATCCAAGACTTGGAGCCGGTGAGGAGGGCTTCCGCCACACTGCCTAGTGCTCTCCAATAGATCTGCCATCTACAAAGAGGCAATCCTTCAATATCTCTCTTTGTCAATTAAGCATTAGTATGACCATGTATGCAGTTTCTTTGTGAACAATGCAACTAATCTGACTGTCTGCCTTGGGTCCTCCGAAGGCCTAAGAGGGATTTACTCCAGCTACCACCTATGCATTTTACCCCTAAGCATTGGTAGAGTGAGACAATCAGTAGAGTGAAAAGGTTTCTCAGGAAGGGAAATAGCATTTTATTATTTCATGATCTTGAATTTATGCAATATACATATAGCGAGGTTTGGAGCTGTTGCTTTCCCCAGATACAACTTGTGTTGTGATTGATAAAGTCTTTCTCTTACTTGTTATGTGATTTTGCAATCGAGTTTTGTTTTTGAAAATTGTAAAAGTATTCCATTGAGATTCAACAAGATGATGATCCTAGTGAAAATTAAGCACCTACACTAGGTGGGGCCCACAGGCTATTTTTAGGTGTATGTCTATTTTTAGAATGGTGAGAAAATTATATTTATAGCGGGAGTCTATTTATAGATGGTTGAGGAAATTCTATTTATGGATGGAGTTCTATTTTTGGAATGCATGTGCAAAGTCTGTTCATAGATCACATGTCTAAAAATAGAATGCATGTCTATTATTATTATCTCTTGATAATAATTAGACAATAAATAATAATCTATTCTCTTGAAGCACTTGATTTCAGTTAATTGATGTGACAAACTAGTTAACTCAAGGAATTATGAGTTCTAAGGTTGCTTGGTGGGACATGCAAGTGGAATTCGTTGTAACTGAGTGACACAAAGTTGTAACAGAGTTGGATGTGTAGTTATGTGAGTTGTAAAGTAGTTTAACTCAGTTAAGTGAGTTAAACTCAGTTGTGCTACTTGTAACTAGTTGTAACTAAAGATACACTAGTGAGAGATCAATTAATTAAATAATAGATTAATTCAAATGGAGTGATATCACATGAAACTAAATATTTACTACTATTAACTACATGCATGTTAGATCCAATGGAGACCCAGTTGAGAGATAGGTGAAAGGGATAGTTTGACTATCAGTTGTGACATTAGTGGGTGTGTTGGGGTTCTAGTGTTTTGGCCAGATTGGCAAGACCAAAAGACCAAACAACATCATAACCACTTTGGGGCCCTAGGATCTAGCCCTCCTAGACTCGGAGAGGTATCTCTCCAATAAAGCAAAGAATGATATGTCTTTGAAGCTCAAAATGCGGTATTACACTAGGTATGAAGCACAGAAGGGGGGTTTAAATGATTTGGCTAGTTGCTGGGTTGGTCATGAAATCATCAACTGAGAAAGTAATGGGATGAAAGGAGAAAAGCAGTAGGATGTTTCGGTAGAAGAGGATAGGTTAAGAATGTGCCATCCATTGGGCTATGGAGTCATGAAAGGAGATTACTTGCAAACAACTAGCGAAGGCTCTCATAGGGCAAGTCATCTATACTAAGGGATCTTCAAGATAGATGGTGAAATGGAACATTAAAGAGAGAAGGAGAGGCACAAAGGGAAGCTTAATATCAAACCAAAGGTCATCTAACTCTAGATCTGCTTTGGCACACTCTCAAATGGAAAACACTTAAGATTTGAACATAGAACTAGGCCTGAGATCAGAGAAGGACTTTTAACCTTCAATGCTTTGACACTAGCTCAAGAGATCTTTGTAAGGCCAATCTGTTTGAAAAGGACCCATTGGACAGGGCTCACACTAGATCCCCTGTATCCCAATTCTCCCAACTCAAACCCAACAAGAACAAATAAGCAACAAACCCCAAATTCACACATCAGCTAGTAGTGAATAACAGTTACTACACTGGTTAAATTACATGAATTTTCTCTTAGATTCACTATCAGTAGAAAACATCAAAGGTAGGGAGAGTAGAAACATAAGGTACCATGCAAGGGTATATCCTATGCCATATTTCTGATGCATACCAGAAGACCAATGAACAACATGAAAAATTTAATAAAACAATGTAATAAGAGAAACATCACCCATAATAATAGACTAGGATCCTGTGAAATTCGCTTGATTAATTGATGTGAAAAACCAATCACATACACTGAGCTCAATGGTTGGTTATAGTCCCAACTTTCCCCTCCCAACATACTACATTACAAACTACTCTACTACTCTCTCCCAAAACTGTTCTAACAGTAAAAAATGAATCCCTACAACAACAACTACAACAACAACAACCCTTTCTAATATGTTCTTTAGAGGTTCTTGTAAGAATTAATAATAGCGAAGGTAGATGTGAATTTAAATGGATCCCATTGAGGTTGAGACGGAATGGGGGAAGCATCCATTTCTGGTTAATAGCCCTACGTTGTACTTGGTAGTACGGTTCGAGTATTTTTCGGGTTGATATTTGACCTGCGGTGTTTCTTTGGAGTCCTTTCTAGGCTGTAAGGCACTTTGTTTTGTCTTCTGAAGCAAGTAAGGTAACTGAAGGTCTTCTGGGTTTCCATGCTTCCATTATTGCCATCCTGACAGTCTTTGGAAGCTTTCTATTAGTGAAATGGCCTTTGGGAGCTTGGGGAGGCATGGAGACTTCTGTCGGAGGTGTAATGTCTGAGAAAATGTACTGCTGACATATACACAGATATGGCTTGTTTCATGTGCTCTTTAATCTTCAAACTGCGCCTTAATTCTTTGAATAAGGATTAAAACATTTAATCTTCAATTTTGGGCTTTAACACCCTTAATCCCTGCTGCTGATACACTTCACTACTACTGTAATGGCCTCCCTGTGTTTTTGAATTACAGTGACTGCGATTATGGAAAACAGAGTGAATTTTCCACTCTATAAAACCATGCACAATAAAATAAACTAATTATAAAATCCAGGGGGTGGCAGAAGCGATGCCATGGAGGCCTGGAGGAATGATGGAAATGGTGGAGCCAGTGAAAAAAACGCTACAGTTAGGTGGAGAAATAATGCATTAGTGTAAAGCCTAGAGTTTTAAGGTTTCGGGCGAATACACAGAATAACATGGGAAATGAATGAAACAGAGACCATGATGTGGGACCCGGTCAAGGCAGAGGGCGATTTAACTTGGACCATCAGATGTCAAGAGGAGATTGACGGCTGCGATGATCCAATGGAATTCCATGATCGCGCAATGAACCAATATGGAGGGAACGTGAGATGAGATATGGATCATCGATTGGGGATCAATGAACGGCTGAGATTGAATATAGAGGTTGTGGGGACAAAGGAGGAAAAATGGTTTTGGATGGGAAAACCACAGGTATCGCGCGGCCTCAAGGCGGTTTAGAAAATTGGCCCAAATCACGTGATATACGTCACTGAGCGACATGTGGCCCTAGAAAACCACTTACATCGCGTAATTTTCAGGCGTTAAAGCTCGGACATGAAAACTGTGCGATATTGATGTGGACTGTTGGATCCAAATGATTGGAAGACGAAGATCCAATCGGAGGGAAAGCGATGGAGGGAAAAAACTCTGACGGGTGATGGTTGTGATTAGCTCTGGATCGTTGGATCGGCCTCAGATCAATGGCTATGATTGGATCGGAGCTCACCAATCAGGGAGGGTCAACAACAATGCGATTGGCACGATCAGCGACGAGTGATTAAGCGACCACTATCCGATCTGGAGACAGATCGACAGCTCACATGTGATCAAAGGATGGTAGAAGAGAGGAAACGGGTGCGCCGTGGGATAAGCGCTGACCATCGGATCGTTTAAAATATCGACGGTCTAGAACATGCCTGCAGTCTTATAGTGTAAAAATCTCGCATCGAGGAAAATAAAATGTAACACAAAAAATGTGCTCTCGGTGATTCTTCTGATTGCGATTAGCACTCAGGCCTTTAGCACTTTGTCTCGGGCGCAGGGCATATGGGAAAGTGGTTAAGGGGGCTGGCCAAAAAGGGGCTTAGCCTGTTATAAATAAAAAGTGGGTTTTTTGGCCTAATTTCAATGCGTTTTAAGGCCAAAGGAGGCATTCGGTAAAGGGAATAAGGGGTTTTTAAGCCAAAAAAAGGTATTTGAAAGTTTTAAAAGGGAATTTGGGGTGATTCAGAGGGTTAATGGGAATGAAATAAGAGGGAAAAGGCCTTTTTGGGCATTCTTCTTCACAAACAGAGAGGATTTTTCTCCTGGAAACAGAAGTGAGGATTTCTCAAAGGACAGAGGCACTAGAAGGCTTCAAGGATGATGTGTATTCAGAGGAAATGCATTCCTTGAAGGCTCAAAAAACAATTTAGCCCCCTGTTTTCTTGTCAAAAAATTCATAGGGGGCTAACAGTGGCTCCACATGGGGATGGCTTCTTCTTGAAGGAGTCAAGAATTCAGAAAATGATCTTTGGAGTAGGCCAAATGCTTGGTACTTGACACATCCATTTCCTTTCCTGGATCAGCTGCCACAAATCATGAAGACATCATATCAGCAAAAATTCTCTCCCAAACAACTACCTACCCATACTATAGTCCTAACATTTTTTCTTCTGGGTGCATTTGGACTAGCAGACCCTTTACATCATCAATATTTTACAAACAGGAAAAATAAACCTATTCTACTTCTACCCTTATTACTCCATGAGACCAGATTAAACTGTTGGCCTCATAGTTTCTCTACCTAAACTAATGTCTGCTAGGATTAAACTGTCTAGCAGACTTCTTCTCTACATTCTAAGACATAAATTGAATAACAGTCAAGCCAGGGTTAGACTGTCTGGCTTGCTGTCGACCATGGCATAAAGACAAAACTGCTCATGGACTGAAAACTTTGCAGAAATTCAAAACTACTGACTGAATGCTCATAGACTAAGATTTATTTAGCTTTTCTTACCTACCCTACTCTAACTAGAATATTTACAAGTCTAGCTTACAAACATTCTCTTCCAATACAACCAGACCATCAAGTGATCCCATGACTGGTCTTTCTTGCTCAGCTCCTTGAGCACGCTGGATAGGCAGGGCTGCTCCCATTCTTTTTGTTCCACAACAGCAGCTTCTAAAAATTTTCTTGCTGTCTACAACATGCTGCTCAAAAAGACCTTTGATCCTTCTTCAAATGTTTGCAGGAAATGAACATAAGGATCATGAAATGATACCTAGTGATGAATATTTGGCAGGCAGGCTTCAACCAGGATTTCTTCTTCTTCCACTGGATCAAGAATAAAACTCTCTTGAGCAAGAGAGTCTCCTTCATCTTCTTCATTTTTGGAACTGGAGGACTCATCGTATATTGTAGCTGTGTCCTCTTGGAGCTCGGATATATTTTACTCTGATGGGCTGAGCTCCGTGAAAATATCCATGTATTTTTTAGCAGGGGTTTGTTCCATTGCTTCCTCTTTTTCAAGAGAAGGCTCCTTGCTTTCATCCTGCTCAAAAATATCTTCTTTTCTTTCTTCCTCATTCTCTGAAGTGAAAGGCCGCTGGTCTCCATCTTCATGGCATCCACTACTGATGGTCAGAGGTGTAACAGAGTGAAGATTCAATGAATCTACATATATTATTATGCTTTCATAACTTTCCCCATCAGTGTCATAGATAGGCTGACTTGTTTCATTACTTATCTGAAATTGCTAGCCCTGATTTTCCTCCCATGAGTCTGCTGATGATGGTCCTGCGAGCTCGACTTCCCTTTGTAAACAATCATCATCAAATAGATCATAACTAGGAAAGTCATAATCGTAAGCAATGTCACTAATCAAACCTATCGGATTCTCAGTAGGTCTTTCTTCATTTTGATCTGCAGAGGAGTTTTCTGGATCTGTATCTGCAAACTCATCGGATGAATGAGCATGCATATTATTTCTGTAAAATATTTCAGAGGTGGACTGCGTGTTTAATATTCAGTCCATCTCTTCTTCTGTCAACGGAGGAATTTATTTTTTAACATAGATAGAAGAACAACAGTCCTCTGCTTCTGGTACGAACTGATCTGGAGGCCGGATATCTTCTTGAGCCTCTTCTTGAGTGTTTTCCAGAGTAAGAGAAAACTCCAAACCCGGCTCATCATACATTTCTTGCTCATTTTTCAGGTCTGGAGTTGGCCCTTTCTCTGGAAAATGCATGGGTTGTTCTGAATAATCAACATCTGCATTAAAATTAGCCGTATACATTTCCAGCACTTCACCGAAAATGTTTGCTATGCTGTTTAATTGGTCAGCCAAAGCATCTAGCTTCACATCTCTGTCCATGTTTGGATCCATGTTTCTGCAAAGAAGGTCACTGCATCTTCTCAACCAGTTCAGAGTCTTCTACCAGTGGAGTCATTAGGTCTGTTAGGAAATATAGAGTGTGGAGTCGCCAGGTGGATGAAATTGGACTTTTGAAATAGGCTGTTGTCCACCATCGGCATTACATACCAACCTAACCAGATATTTTGGGTCTTTTGAGTGCCTAAGGGTATTTGAGATAAAATTCACTCAACTCCCCAGCGGAATCGCCATTATGTTGGGGTTCCAGTGTTTTGGCCAGATTGGAAAGACCAAAAGACCGGACAACATCATAACCACTTTGGGGCCCTAGGATCTAACCCTCCTGGACCTAGAGAGGGATCTCTCCAATAAAGCAAAGAATGATATGTCTTTGAAGCTCAAAATGAGGTATTAGGCTAGGTATGAAGCACAGAAGGGGGGTTTAAATGATTTGGTTGGTTGCTGGGTTGGTCATGAGATCATCGACTAAGAAAGTAATGGGATGAAAGGAGAAAAGTAGTAGGATGTTTCGGTAGAAGAGGATAGGTTAAGAATGTGCCATCCATTGGGCTATGGAGTCATGAATGGAGATTAATTGCAAACAACTAGCCAAGATTCTCATAGGGCAAGTCATCTATACTAAGGGATCTTCAAGATAGATGGTGAAATGGAACATTAAAGAGAGAAGGAGAGGCACAAAGGGCAGCTTAAGATCAGACCAGAGGTCATCTAACTCCAGATCTACTTTGGCATACTCATAAAGGGAAAACACTTAAGATTTGAACATAGAACTAGGCCTAAGATCAAAGAAGGACTTTTAACCTTCAATGATTTGACACTAGCTCAAGAGATCTTTGTAAGGCCAATCTGTTTGAAAAGGACCTAGTGGATAGGGCTCACACTAGATCCCCTATATCCCAATTCTCCCAGCTCAAACCCAACAAGAACAAATAAGTAGCAGATCCTAAATTCACACATCAGCTAGCAGTGATTAACAACTACTACACTAGTTAAATTACATGAATTTTCTCTTAGATTCACTATCAGTAGAAAACATCAAAGGTAGGGAGAGTAAAAATATAGGGTACCATGCAAGGGTATATCCTATGCCATATTTCTGATGCATACCAGAAGACCAATGAACAACATGAAAAATGTAATAAAACAATGTAATAAGAGAAACATCACCCATAATAATAGACCAGGATCCTGTGAAATTCGCTTGATTAATTGATGTGCAAAACCAGTCACATACACTGAGCTCAATGGCTGATTACAGTCCAAACTTTCTCCTCCTAGCCTACTACATTACAAACTACTCTGCTACTCTCTCCCAAAACTATTCTAATAGTAAAAAATGAATCCCTAAAACAGCAACCCTTTACAATATGTTCTTCAGGGGTTCTTATAGGAGAATGAATAATAGCAGGAGTAGATGTGAATTTAAATGGATCCATTAAGACGGAATGGGGGAAGCATCCACACCCACTCTTCTTAATAGCTCTGCACTGTACTTTGTAGTCTGGTTCAGAGTCTCTATCAGGTCAATATTTGACCTCTGATGTTTCTTTGGAGTCATTTCTGGCTGTAAGGCACTTTGTTTTGTCTTCTGAAGCAAGTAAGGTGACTGAAGGTCTTCTGGGTTTCCATGCTTCCATTATTGTTGTCCTGACAGTCTTTGGAAGCTTTCTATCAGTGAAATGGCCTTTGGGAGCTCAGAGAGGCATGGAGACTTCTGTCGGAGGTGTACTATCTAAGAAAATGTACTGCTGACATATACGCAGATATGGCTTGTTTCATGCGCTCTTTAATCTTAAAACTATGCCTTAATTCTTTGAATAAGGATCAAAACATTTAATCTTCAATTTCAAGCTTTAACACCCTTAATCCCTACTACCGATACACTTCACTGCTACTGTAATGGCCTCCCCATGTTTCTGAATCATAGTGACTGCGATTATGGAAAACAGAGTGAATTTTCCACTCTATAAAACCCTGCACAATAAAATAAACTAATTATAAAATCCAGGGGGTGGCGGAAGCGATGCCGTGGAGGCCTGGAGGAATGATGGAAATGGTGGAGGTGGTGAGAAAAACACTGCAGTTAGGCGGAGAAATAATTTATTAGTGTAAAGCCTATAGTTTTAAGGTTTCGAGCGAATACACAGAATAACATGGGAAATGAATGAAACGGAGACCATGATGTGGGACCCGGTCAAGGCAGAGGACGATTTAACTTGGACCGTCAGATCTCAGGAGATCAATGGCTACGATGATCCGATGGAATTCCATGATCACGCGATGAACCAATATGGAGGGAATGCGAGATGAGATATGGATCGTCGATCGGGGATCAATGAACAACTGAGATTGAATATAGAGGCTGTGGGGACAAAGGAGGAAAAATGGTTTTGGATGGGAAAACCACTGATATCGCGCGACCTCAAGGTGGTTTATAAAATTGGCCCAAATCATGTGATATACATCTCTAAGCGACACGTGGCCCTAGAAAACCACTTACATCGCGTAATTTTCAGGCGTTAAAGCTCAAACACGAAAACTGCGCGATATCGATGTGGATTGTTAGATCTAAAGGATTGGACGATGGAGATCCAATCGGAGGGAAAGTGATGGAGGGAAAAAACTCTGATGGGCGATGGTTGCGATTGGCTCTGGACCATTGGATCGGCTTCAAATCAACAACTATGATTGGATCGGAGCTCGCCAATCGGGGAGGTTCAACAGCAATGCGATTAGCGCGATCGGCGGCGAGCGATTGAGCGACCACCGTCTAATCTGGAGACAGATCAATGGCTCACATGTGATCGGAGGATGGTAGGAGAGAGGAAACAGGTGCGCCATGGGATTTTCGCTAACCATCGAATCGTTTAAAAGATCTACAGTCCAGAACACGCCCGTGGTCTTATAGTGTAAAAATCTTGCATTGGGGAAAATCAAATGTAACACAGAAAATGCGCTCCCGATGATTCTTCCGATTGGTGCATTAGTGCCCATGCCTTTAGCGCTGGTCTCTCGGCGAAGGGCATATGCGAAAGTGTTTAAGAGGGCTGTAGCCAAAAAGGGGGCTTAGTTTGTTCTTAATAAAAGGTGGGTTTTTCGTCTAATTTCACAAGTGCTTTTATGCCAGGAGGCATTCTGTGAAAGGGAATAAGGGGTTTTTAAGCCAAAAAGGTATTTGAAAGGTTTAAAAGGGAATTTGGGGTGATTCAGAGGGTTAATGGAATGAAATAAGAGGGAAAAAGGGCCTTGTGGGCATTCTTCTTCACAACAGAGGGGCTTTTATGATGGAAATCGGCAGAGGGAATTTTGACAAAGGACAAAAGGCACAAGGAGGTTTCAAGGATGATGTGTTTGCAAGGGAAATGCATTCCTTGAAGGCTCAAAAACATTTTAGCCCCCCGTTTGCTTGTCAAAAAATTTATAGGGGGGCTAACAAAGGTGCACTCATGAAACCACACACATTGGAGATGCCTATGAGGATTTCACAATCAAGGCAAGGTAAGATCTCATTCATTCCGGATTGTGATCAGCAGGTCAAGGATTGCGCAAGGAGGCTAGTTGTTAGGTTGTAGTAAATTGGTGCATGTGTGAGCCAATTTCTGTATGACAGTGTGAGATAATTGTATATTGTACTGAGAGCTCTTGGATTAGAGTTTTGTATGAGATTGTTTCATGATCCATGATATATACATAATATATGATAGTGGGGTTTTTAGCTTTATGATTTCCCGGTAGAAACATCTATGTTATGTGTGATTGATATTTCTTCATGTGTTTAAAATTGGAGATTAAATTTCCGCAAAGATTTAAGTAGAAGGATTTTGTATTTAACAGTGGAATATAATTATTAGATCAAGAGAATCTAGGAAATACATAATTGTATTAATATTTCTACATGGTATGGGAACACAAAAGATTTCAATATTGAAGCAGTAGCTGATTTTGTTGGTGGAAACAATTCGAATTTGTTGCAATAATTTCTTGGTGCGACAGTTGAGTAAACATCAAAATGGCTTTCAATGGTTTGCAGTTAGAGTATGCACTCGAGGGCAACTCGAACTACATTGCATGGAAGGATAGGATGGAGGCAGTGCTTGAAGATAATGACTCGAAGGAATTCATCGACAATGATGTTCCTAAGCCCACTTCGATGGATGTTGCATTACTTGACGCCTGGAACAAGAAAGTAGCGAATATAGAAGGATTCTGTTGGAAGGTGTGTGAGACCATATTGTCTCAAGCCTTCATGGGAAAGCCACTCCATTTTCTATGTGGAAGGCTTTGATGGATATTGTTGGAAGGTGTGTGAGACCATATTGTCTCAAGCCTTCATGGGAAAGCCACTCCATTTTCTATGTGGAAGGCTTTGATGGATATTTTCCAAAGCAACAGCGACCATAGGAAATTGGCACTGAAGGATAAACTCAGAAAGATCAAGATGGAGAAGGGAGAAAATATTCCTAAGTATCTCACAAAGCTTGTCCAATGTCGGGATGAATTGGGGAGTGTGGGAATCACAATTGCTGATGATGATTTGGTGATTTTGGCTCTCTTGGGACTTCCTAAGATTTGGCATAGTTATCAAGACTCTGTCAACGGACAGGAAAAACTGCCAGATTGGGAAAAACTGTGGTCGGATCTAGTGCAGAATGAGTTCAGGTGGAACACCAGAGATGGCTCTTCATCAAAGCATGATGACGGAGAGGATTGTGCTTTGGCTTCCAAATCAAGGAAAGGGAAGGGGAAGAAATTCCACTCAAAATATGAGGCTAAAGGCAAGAAGCTGGATTTATCCAAGGTGAAGTCTTTTCACTGTCACAAACATGGGCATCTCGCCACTAACTTTCGACAAAAAAAGAATAAAAATAAGGCTTCTAGAGCTGCAGTTAGTGAGGCCCTTGCCTCAAAATTTTAACTTGATTTCTCTTTGATCGCATGCTTTGTTTCAAGCGCAGTGGGATTGGTGTGGTATCTTGATAGTGGTTCTTCCTTCCACATGATGGGAGATAAGGATTGGGCCATCTTCACTAAGGCCCCCCGTGAAGTGTTTCTGCTGTGATATCGGCCATCTTCACCATGGTGCCCTGAAAATTTTGCATTAGATTTCTACTGGACTTCCCAAGGGTACACTTGTGTGCATTAGATCAGTGCAAGGGATGTATGATGGGTAAGTTTGTGAAGACCACCTTTCATGAAAAGTAGAACCGTGCTTTGGTGATCCTAGATAGAGTTCACATAGATGTGTGTGGACCATTCTCGATTGCTTCAACAAAAAAACACATGCATTATGTTATTTTTGTTGATGACTATTCTCGTAGATGCTGCATCTTCTTCATGTAGAAGAAGGATCAAACATTCTCAAATTTCTGTGAGTTTAAAGCATTGGTGGAGAAAGAGTCGAGGAAGCTAGTGAAGGCTCTGCGGAGAGATAATGGTGGTGAATATATCTTGAACAAATTCAAAGACTTCGGTAGCAAAGAAGGAATTTGAAGAGAACTCATAGCGCCTCATAACCCACAGTAGAATGAGGTCACGGAGAGGAAGAACATAACGATCATGGGTGTTGCACGAGCGATGTTGCATGATCATGGCATACCAATGAATTTGTGGGCAGAAGCATGCAACACTATGGTTTATGTGCAAAACCATTGTCCTCATAGAGTACTTGGCATGAGTACACCTAAAGAATATTTTACTGGTAAGAAACTAGATGTTTCTCACTTTAAGATTTTTGGCTCATTTGTTTATGTGCATGTGACCAAGAACGCCAAGAAGAAGCTGGAGCTGACTGCTAAAGTTGGGATATTTGTGGGGTACACATAAATACCCCATAATTATCGTGTGTATTTTCCAAACAGTCGAATGGTTGTCGTGCGACGAGATATAAAATTCAATGAGGAGAAATCCATGAAGTTGTCACTTGAGAGGGAGCTAGACTTGCATGCACAGGAGGAACTTTTGGTTCCCAAATATGAGTCTCTAGATGTGGATCAGCCACAGGAGGAGGTTCTTGGAGTGGAGGATTCCACTCACGTAGAACCAAACATTAGAACTGGCAGAAGGCATACGACAGAAGCTGAGACGTTGAAGCTTGTTGCAGCACAAAATGTAGGAGTCCCTACTTCACAGCACAGACAGAGAAAATATCCTCACCGATTCATTAGATACATGGATCTCATGAGAACATTTATTGTGACTGAGCCATATTCCTTTCAGGAAGCAATGCAGGAGCCCACATGGGTATATGCAATGGTAGAGGAGTATGACTCCATTGTCAGAAACAATGCTTGGGAAATTGTTCCAAGGTCGGTTGATATATCAGTGTTAGGTTCAAGATGGATCTACAAGGTAAAGCAAGCTGCTGATGGGAGTGTTGAGAAATACAAGGCCATATTTGTGGCCCGGGGCTTCTCAGAGATCGAGGGGATTGATTATGAAGAAAATTTTGCACCTGTCGCACGGTATTCTTCCATAAGTACCATCCTTTATCTCTCAGCGCAAATGGGTTGGCACATTCATAAAATGGATGTAAAGACTACATTCCTTAACAGGATCATTGAGGAAGAAGTGAGCAGCCTGGAGGATTTGAGATATTCAGCAGTGAGTCACATGTGTGTAGACTCAAAAGAGCATTGTATGGGCTGAAGCAAGCACCCAGTGCTTGGTACATTCGGATCAACAGCTATTTCACTGGACTTGGCTTCACCAACAGTGAGGCGGATGCAAACCTATACCAAATTGTGGTGGAGGGTAAGCTTTTAATCATTGTTATTTATGTTGATGATTTAATGTTGATTGGTGATGAGTAGCTGATACACTCATGCAAGGAGGACCTTGAAAAGGATTTTGAGAGGAATGATATGAGCCTCCTTCACTATTTCCTTGGATTGGAAATATGGTAGCGAGATGGGGAAATTTTTGTGTCTCAAGGCAAGTATGCAAGGGAGATACTAGGTAAGTTTCACATGGAGGGCTACAAACCCATGGATACTCCTCTTCCAGGAAACTAGAGGAAAGTGGACACTACATCTGGAGAGGTAGTGGATGCTACTATCTATCAACAGTTAGTGGGTTCGCTAATGTATTTTGTAAATACAATACCAGACATATGTTATGCGGTGAACCAACTTAGTCAAGTGATGGTTAAGCCTACCAAGATCTTTTGGAAGGTGGGAAAGCGTGTCCTGAGATATCTGAGGGGCACATCTGAGTATGGCTTATGGTATAGACAGACATATGAGGTGAAGTTGCATGGCTTGACAGATGCAGATTGGGCGAGAAACCCAACAGACAGAAAGAGCACATTAGGAGGGGTCTTCACTATTGGATCTATAGTTGTTTCTTGGTACAGTAGGAAACAAATATATGTGGCACTCAAATCAGTGGAAGCGGAATACATGGTAGCAAGTCAAGCTGCATGTGAGGCTATATAGATGAGGAAGATCCTGGTTGGTTTGGTTGGTTCTCATTCAAATCCTACAGTGATTCATTGTGATAATCAGAGTTGCATTAAACTCTCGATTAATCCTATGGTTCATGATAGATATAAGCATATAGATATCCAGTATCACCATATCAGAGATTGTGTGTAGCGGGAGATCATGTTGCTTCAGTACATTCCTACGAAAGATCAGGATGTAGATATTCTGACGAAGGTTCTCACTAAGAGAAAATTCGAATACCATAGAGGCAAGATCGGGGTGAAGGATAATCCATTTCTTGTTGATAGGGAGTGTTGAGATTCAACAAGATGATTATCCTAGTGAAAATTAAGCACCTACACTAGTTGGCGCCCACAGGCTATTTTTAGGTGTATGTCTATTTTTAGAATGGTGAGAAAATTTTATTTATACTGAGAGTCTATTTATATATGGTTGAGAAAATTCTATTTATGGATGGAGTTCTATTTTTAGAATGCATGTGAAAAGTATGTTCGTAGATCTCATGTCTAAAAATAGAATGCATGTCGATTATTATTATCTCTTAATAATAATTAGACAATCAATAATAATCTATTCTCTTGAAGAACTTGATTTTAGTTAACTAATGTTGCAAACCAGTTAACTAAAGGAATTACAAGTTCTAAGGTTGGTTGGTGGGACATGCAAGTGGACTTCGTTGTAACTGAGTGATACAAAGTTGTAACAGAGTTGGATGTGTAGTTATGTGAGTTGTAAATTAGTTTAACTTAGTTAAGTGAGTTAAACTCGGTTGTGTTAGTTGTAACTAGTTGTAACTAAAGATACACTAGTGAGAGATCAGTGAATTAAATATTAAATTAATTCACATGGAGTGATCTCACATGCAACTGAAGATTTAATACTGTTAACTACATGCATGTCAGATCTAGTGGAGACCTAGTTGAGAGGTAGGTGAAAGGGACAATTTGACTATCAGTTGTGACATTAGTGGGTGCACTCATGCAACCATACACACATTGGAGATTCCAATGAGGATTGCAGAGTCAAGGCAAGGCAAGATCGAATTCATTCAGGGATTGTGATTAGCAGGGATTGCGTAGTGGAGGCAGGCTGTCAGGAGGAAGTAAATTGGTGCATGTGTGAGCCAATTTTTGTATGACAGTGTGAGACGATTGTATATTGTACTAAGAGTTCTTGTATTAGAGTTTTGTATGAGATTGTTTCATGATACATGATATATACATAATATATGATAGTGGGGTTTTTAGCTTTATGCTTTCCCGGTAAAAACATATGTGTTATGTGTGATTGATCTTTCTTCATGCGTTTGCAATTGGCAATTAAATTTTTGCAAAGATTTAAGTAGAAGGATTTTGTATTTAACAGTGGCATATAATTGTTAGATCAGGAGAATCGAAGAAATACATAATTGTATTAAAATTTCTACAAATTCAATATTTTGTTTTAGTACATTACAAGATCAAATTGAATCTCGTTGTTAGATTTTCTACAAAGTGTTTGGAAGCTCAATACCATTGATATGAATTTTTACAATAGGGCTTCCTGTGTCTAGATATTTTTAAACAATTAGTTTCCCCATCATAATATCAACAATTTTCCCTACCAATTGGATATTTTTAACATATTTTATTTTTCTTCCCGATTTTATAATGCATATCTCCTTAATGGTTTTTGCAAATATTGGTATTTCTTTTACAAATTGAAGTAAAGAAATTTTGATGCAAATATTCTTAAATTCATATAGCATATCGTAATATGGTAAAATAATTTTCCTTTCTATTCCTTTATTAATTTTGAGCCTTTCAGGGAAAGGTAGATCCTGTAAGGAAATAGAAGGTTGTTCTACTAGAGGAACTATAGGTGCTTGTTTTATTTTCTCATCCTTTGATTTTATAGGAACATCTTCCTTTAGAGGAGTATTTTCTTGATCAAGATTTACATCTTTTTCATGAACCTCATCCTCTTTATATTTTTGGATGACAACTATTGGTGACTTATTTTGTAAAACCCTACAATATCTAAGTTCAACATCATTTAGACCTAACGGGGTTATCATACAAGCTTGGAAATGTTTCCCTTAAACATTATAAACAACTTGTTGATTTTCATTATTTGGATTTGGGAGTGGTTGAGCAGGTAATCGATTGGATTTTTGGGAAAATGGTAATGAAAGTTATTGATTTGGATTTTGGAATTGAGGATATTGAAGATAATTTCCATAAGGATTTTTCCAACCTTGTGTCCAAGATGGATTTTGAGATTGTGGGGGCTAAGGTTACCAAGGAATGGGTGCAATCAATTTATTCTTTGGTTATGCATATGATTGAGTATTAAAACCTTTAGTCATATTTGGTTGTTGATTTTTCCATGGCATTTTAGCAATAAAATAGAGTGATTTAGCTTGGCTTGTCTTAGCCTCATCTTGAAAAACAACTTGAAGATAAGGTATCAAGGGGCACTCCTTTGTATTATGATTTTTAGCACATATGACACAAATTTCTATATTATCAAGGGGAAATTCTATCAAGGCATGTTTTTTTCTACATCTGGGACAAAAAATAGATAATGCAACATTCTATGATTTTTTCTTTTTTTGTATCTTAAGAGTATCTAGTTGCTCACTAAGACTCCCAAGGATATGTGTTTTGAAATTATCAAGAAAATTTACTATTTCAGCTCTACTTACTATTCCATTTTCAGATTTACTAATTCTGGACATGACAGGGTCTCTTGGATTTCTATTAGTTCTAGCCTTGCCCCTTAAAACATGTTTACACAAATCACATATTTCTCTTAATGAAAGTTTAGAAACATCCCCCTTTCCCATTAAATTCATAAGGTCAATCCATTCAGCTATGATGGATTTCAAGAAAAGAGCTTTTAATGTTTCATCACCTAAGTCATGCATCCTAACCCTTTTAACATTGTAAGAAAATATTTTGACTATGTATTCAAGGCTTCCATCCTCTTTTTGCATCATATTAAAGATTTCATCCTTAAGGTTATGTGGCATGAAATAATCCTTATATTTTTCTAAGAACACATTTTTCATTTCTTCCCATGTTATAATAGTATGTGTTCCTAATCCCATGAACCATTTAAGTGATCCATTGTAATATCCCAAAAGGGAGAATGCAGTAATACAAAAACACAATATGAGAATTGCAGCAATGTAAAAAAATAATCTAAATACACCATACAAATGTACAGAATAGCTAAGCCATTTTATTATATAGGAGTTGGAATACAAGTAAAATAATGATCAAAATATGAGGCACTCAAGCCAAAGAGATGGCCTAGAATGACCCTGAAATGATCCCATAAGAGGGACTGCGTAATTGTTGGACTGTTGGAAGGAATATTGGAATGTCCCTGTTGCAAATGCTGGGACTGCAACTACCAAAAAAATATATAAGTGTAGATCTTGAAGTTATGGAGCTTCGATGATGTCGAAAATATAGATTTGGGCTCTATGATGAATACCAAAGATAACCCAGAAAGGATTTCCAGATCTAACAATCTTGGAAAATCACCCTCTTAGGCCTTGCAACTATGACTACTAGGTATGCACATATGAAGCATAATCTGAAGAATGATGGCTGCAATATGATGTACAAACATATATATGCTTGAAGGGATGATCCCTTCACTACATCCTCAAGCTAGAAGCTCAAGATCTAGCTTCTCTATCCTCTTCCACTGAATGTGGCTACTGAATACTCAACAACTAAAGAAAACTACACTATCAAGGAGGGAGATTCTCAAGCCTACTTCTAGATAATTAAAATCAGCTCCTGAATGATGGAAACAATGAATAAAAGGTGAGGAGATGGTCCCTGACAGGATTTCCAGCTGAAATACTGGAAACTTCCTTCCTCCTTCATATCTACAAGACTTGATAGTGCAATCCTTGAGGGGACTATTGTTGCATGGAGGTAAAATATGATGGCCTAAATGGAGGATATAAATCTACTTCTCCTGAAAGGATGAACATGAAGCACAAGGTGAAATGATGAATCCTCCATCGATTTCCTAGCTGAGATGCTAGAAACAACCACCACCTATCAAACCCTCAAGCAAGAATGTGTTATTCCTAGGACTGAATGTGCATATGAGAGTGGTTGAATATGGCACCAATGCCTGATGATGTATGGTAGCTCAAAGGAAACTTCCCAGAGTAGGCACTCAAAGTCCCCCATGGGTAAGGCTGGGATTTCAGCTTGGAAATACCCGTGTGCTAAACAGCACTGCAGACTTAGCTAAACAACATAAGTGTGCATAGAAATGTCACATGAAAAATATAGATCTAAACGGATCATAAATAATAATCTAAAGCCTACCTTCTATCGCTGACTTCATCTCCCTTGTATGTTTTGTGAGCCTTCCATAGCCCTGGCACACCTCATAATTGCACTGCACATGTGGCCACTAGGCTCCATGAAGATTGTGTTGTCTCTCCATGTTATCCACCATATCTGCATTAAATTCCCACTCTCTCCATCATGTGTGCATTAGATGCACTAATTCCTCCACTATATCAGCATTAGTGTTTAATGATATTACTTTGAATGCACCCTGATTGCATTTGACTTCCTCCATGATCTCCATGATCTATCATTAATGTAGCATGATCTCCACTCTTCCTTTATTTAAGAAGTTGCTCCACTACTCCATATTGCAGATCTAACTCTAAAATATCCACATAAACACATCAAAACTAGATTTTATTCATCTATGGGGTTCATGGGTCCCTCCACCCTCTTATTTACTTAATTAATTAAGAAAATTAAGAACTCTAATATTCCAATTATCTGATGGAAAATTGGGAATATTACAGTCCTCCCTGCCAAAATATTGCTTGTCCTCAAGCAACTGAAAAAGTGGATGCTATAGCAAACATCATCCCTCCAAAAGGCATCCTCATATGGAAGGCCTCCCCATCTGCCACAATGTGTAATACATGCCCAACTCCAAAGTTGCCTCTCTATAATGTCTAGATTGGCTTCCAACTGAAACGTTAGATACCTTTCCTCTTCAATGAATCTCCAAGTGGCAACCATATGATGTCAAAATATCTCCTTTATACATGAGATACATGAAATGAAGTGGTTTCTTCCCAAAGTGGAAGGTCCCAACTCATGAACTATCTCTCTAACCCATGTTATATAGAGTAGAATGCATCTCTCAATGCTCTCATCATTAGTCCTGTTGGCCTTGTAGAATCTAAGCATCACATCAACATAGTGTAAGATAAGAAGTAGAGACATATGGATGAACATGAAAAATGTCAAACCATATTCTCCCAATAACAACCATCGCAGCAAAGTCTTCTGCTTCCATGCTATATCATCGTGAAAATAAGCAAGAGAGCCATACTCTCTCAATATAAGCCACTCGAGCAATGCTTCTTACTGCCATGCCAAATAATCATCAATATAAATATGAGAGCCATACTCTCCCAATAGAAGCCACCAAAATAATGCCTCTTGCTGCCCCATCACATCATCATTATACCAAGTACAATGACCATAATCCCCCGACAGAAGCCAACACAGCAAGGCCTCATTTTTCCATCCTCCATCAATATCATGCAATGCATGGGGAGAAATCAACCCATACTCTCCCAAAAGTAACCAAAGAAACAAGGATTCTTGCTGCCATCTTACATCATCATGATGCAATTCATGGAGTAACAACATACCAATGGACATGTGGAATGTCTCATTAGAACACTACAAATAAGCTCCCTTCTACCACAACATGTGAAAGTTATGCCCTGTCCCAAACCCAAGTACATACATGAACATGAGATATATCCCAAATAGAAGTGCATGTAAAGACATGGAACATATCCCAAAAAAAAGCAAATATATGGACATAAGATACATCATGAGGTGTCCAAACTCTTTCATCAATAACCAACACATCCATGCCTCCTGCTGCTACATGTCATCAGTGATATACATGGCATGGATCCTGCAAATGTGAGATGTTGGGTGTTATCCATACTCACCCATTTTTTTTACAGCACAACCATGCTTCTTGCTACCTGGTATCATAGATCTGGAGGAAGGTTGGCAACCTCCTGCTCCTCATCCAGATCCATTCATCCCAATGTGGATGATGAATCATGCCAAACTTAATATTGGTATCCTCCCAAGGTAGAATACCAACATCCTCCATCTGAATAGATTTTCAATCCATGAAATTTTGAAGTGCACCTCCATTGAGGTCTCCCCATGAGATCCTCTCATCAATGGCCCATTGGAACCCATAAGGCTCCATACATGCTGTAGGTAGAATCTCCTCTTTGAGTTGTGAGGAGCTCATCAAGAAAGCTTCATCTTGACAATGGAAAGTACTCTCCAAAACAAAATGTCTACCATCTATCATCTGTCCCTCCAGTGCTTCATGAGTGAAGCTACCTTCAGAATGCTCCAAGAATAATGGGGCCCTCATCTCATCACTACTGCTAAGTGACAACGTTGTAGATCTGCATGGTGATACATATGTTGTCTCATGGCCATATACAATGTTAAACTCATAGTCTGGAACTTTACTGAATAGGACTGTGTTCCTCCCATCTTTTGCAACTCCACACTTCAACACAAAGTGTTGGGTGTAGCTCAACCATGACAAACTAGGATAGCAATACATATTCTCCTTGATCAAATCAAGGGTCCTCTGTGCAGGGATAATTTGCTGCTCCAAATTAGCAAGGTGCTCTAATCCTTAGTTATGGACTTGCCCTGATGGCATGGTCTCACAAATCTCAATATGAGGTATTGAAATAATATGAGATGAAAGTATACGCAAACCTTGGATAAGTTGAATCTCGAGAACATCTTGCACATCTACAAGATTTCCTCCAACCAGTGCAATGGTATCTCCAACTATTGGTAATGATTATGGTTGCATATCCTCTATTGTACCAGCACTGGTATTTTCCTCCTCATCATGCATCTCATGAATCATGCATGGGACTCCCAATGTAAAGAGATTAATACCATATTGCAAATATGCAAGGGATCATCCTCCTGATATAAGTACATCTGCAGCTGGTGGGTAGAGGCTCCTCCTCCTAAGTGATAATGAGGACATCTTCCTTGGACTCTTCATGTACTATCTCCTCAATGATGGGAGATGTCTCTAATTATTTATACCAAACTTCTTCAATATTTGAATGAAATATGCATAAGCAGACACTCTCATGTGTGACAAATGATTGAACCACCAATCTCTTGCTTCACCATCTAGGTGCAGCGTTGCAATCTACACAACCTCTCTTTCTGATAAAGGATATTGCAGAAATAATGTATCCAACCCTTCCCTCCAAGCCCTCAATGTGCTTGTGGAAGATCCATCAATTGTAGGCAAGAAAAATCTATGCCTCTTTCTTCTATTACTCTGAGATCTCCTCTCTTCTTTGAGTTGAAAAAATTGTTGGAGAGTTAGATTCTCTTTGAGAGCTCTAGGATGTGCTTTTTACTCAGACATATATTTACTTAGGGTCTCATACCCCAAGTTTCCTTCATATTCACACCATTCCCTTTCCTTCTCAAAGGAAGTGGATCTAGTATAATGATGTGAGGCTCTTTTCTTCTCCGGTCGCTTATTCTGCTAATAGGAAGTGCTTGGGCCTTCCTCATCAAATCTTCTTGGATCCTTCCTTTGCCTTTCTTTCTTCATTTGATTGACCTCCTTGGAGAGATCTTGCATATATCTAAAGAGAAGAGTGGCAAAACTGGAATCCTCCTTCATGGTAGATCTCTACTATCTACTACTTTTGATGCAAAAGATGAAGTGCCCACAAGCTGAGCCAAAGATCATGCTCTGATACCACTGTAATATCCAAAAAAGGAGAATGCAATAATACAAAAACATAATATGAGAACTGCAGCAATATAAAAAAATAATCTAAATACACCATACAAATGTACAAAATAGCTGACCCATTTTATTATATAGTATGTGGAATACAAGTACAAAAATGCTCAAAATATGAGACACTCAAGCCAAAGAGATGGCCTAGAATGACCCTGAAATGATCCCACAAGAGGGACTACATAACTGTTGGAATGCGTGAAGGAATATTACGTTGTCCCTGCTGCAAATGTCAGGACTACAACTATCGACAAAATAAATAAGCATATATCTGGCAGTTATAGAGCTCCGATGATGCTGAAAATATAGATCCAGGCTCTATTATGAATACCCAAGATAACCCAGAAAGGATTTCTAGATCTAACAATCTTGAAAAACCACCCTCGTAGGCCCTACAACTATGACTACTAGGTATGTAGATCTGAAGCATAATCTGAATAATGATGGCTACAATATAATGTACAATCATATCTATGCTTGAAGGGATGATCCCTTCACTAGATCCTTAAGCTAGAAGCTCAAGATCTAGCTTCTCTATCCTCCTCCACTAAATGTGGTTGTTGAATACTCAACAGATGAAGAAAATTACGCTGTCAAGGAGGGAGAGTCTCAAGCCTATTTCTAGATAATACAAATTAGCTCCTTAATGATGGAAACAGTTATTACAAGGTGAGGATATGGTCCCTCATAGGATTTCCAGCTGAAATACTGGAAACTTCCTCCTTCCTTCAAATCTACAAGAATGGGTTGTGCAATCCTTGAGAGGCTTGCTAGTGCATGGAGGTAAAATATGATGGCCTGAATGCTGGATATATATCTGTTTGTCTTGGAAGGCTAAACATGAAGCACAAGGGGAAAGGATGAATCATCCACTGGTTTCCTAACTAAGATGCTAGAAACAACCACCACCTCTCAAAACCTCAAGAAGGAATGTGTTATTCCTGGGACTAAATGTGCATATGAGAGTGGTTGAATATGGTACCAAATATTGATGATGTATGGAATCTCAAAGGAGCCTTCCCATAGTAGGCACTCAAAGTCCCCTCTAGGTAAGGGTGGGATTTCTACTCGGAAACACCTGTGTGATAAACATCACTACAGACTTAGCTAAAAAACATAAGTGTGCATAGAAATGTCACATGACAAATATAGATCTAAACAGATCAGAAATAATAATCTAAAGCCTACCTTCTATCACTTCTTTCATCTCCCTTATATGCTTTTTGAGCCTTCCATAGCCCTGGCCCACCTCATAACTGCGCTGCACATGTGGCCACTAGCCTCCATGAAGACTATGTTGTCTCTCCATGTTCTCCACCATCTCTACATTAAATTCCCACTCTCTCCATCATTTGTGCATTAGATGCAATACTTCATCCACTATGTCATCATTAGTTCTCTATGATCTTACTTTGAATGCACCCTGATCTCATTTGACTTCCTCCATGATCTCCATGATCTCTCATTAATGTGGCATGATCTCCACTCTTCCTTCATTTAAGAAGTTTCTCCACTACTCCATAATGAAAATCTAACTCTACAATATCCACATACACACATCAAAATTGGATTTTATTCATCTATGGGGTTCATGGGTCCCTCCACCCTCTTATTTACTTGATTAATTAAGAAAATTAATAACTCTAATATTCCAATTATCTGATGGAAAATTGGGAATATTACATCCATATTTAGGAGTAGATAGAAATGATTTGAATTTATGAGGATCAAGTAAGTATTCATAAGATCTACTTAAAAATTCAAACTCAAAAATAAATGTTTCAGGGTCCTCATTTCTTAAAACATGGAAATTAGGGAGGATGGACGGTGAGATTTTTTTCATTGTGGTTGTGGTATGTTCATTAAATATTGGAAATCCATAAGGATCTGGTTCTCTTCTTCCACCTCTACCACCTCATCCTCCACCTCCTCCTCTGCCTCTTCCACCTCAAATCCTAAGTTCACCATTTACATTGTGTAATTCTCCTTTTACTTCCCCTTCCATCGTAGATTCCTCAGAGCTAATATAAGGTTATATAATAGAAATATCTGGATCTTGTTCTCGTTCCTCTACTAATGGTATATGAAAATAAGTTTCTTCTTCTTCTTACTCACTAGAGACCTCTAGTTCTTGTCCTAGAAGTTGTTCTCTTGTCGAAGAGAGAAATATTACTCCTTCTATTGGGGATGTAGGTTCTTCAACTACAACTTCAGCAGAAGAAGTTGGTGAATCTCTTGGTTGGATGTCAGAACTATGCACCTCAAGGTGTCTATGTCTACCTGCAAATGATGGGATGTGAGTGTCAGTGAATGTTGTGACACTACCAGATCTAGCGAGAATGAGTGGTGATGTTGGAATTGAACTTCTACCTCTACTGATAAATCTACCATTAGAATCCCTTTCTGTATGAATACATGATTTTTATCATTCTTTAATTATGCATCTACAAAATCAAAATTTAATGCACCTAAAATGATATGAAAACCAAGAATGGAATCATATATACACTTCCCTGACAACAACGCCAAAATGTTGGGTAATTTAATTGACCTTAAATTACTTCATCACTTGTCAGTCAAGGTTCGTGTACTTATGAAGTGTATGTGTACCATATATTCTAGGAATTCTATCTCTGGATGAAATTATTATAAATATGGATAAGTGTTAAATGAGATTATAGAGTTGTCATGCACATTTTATTTCCATTAAAGCTACATAAAGACCAAATACCAAACTAAATTGAAATCTATTGCTCAAAATATAAACTTATTGTAATTACATAATTGAAAATCTATTTCTAATTGCAGGATTGAAAGTATGTTTCTAATTGAAAAAAATAAATACTAATGTTAAATTGCAGAAAAGAGATCTTAATACTAGTAACAAAATTGAATTTTTAGTCCTACTTTGCAAAAATATATCTTAACACTAATTTCATAAAAGGAAAATTAAATATATTACAGAAAATTAAATTGAACTATAATTGAAAAAAGGAATGATAATGCTAATTACTTGCAGAAAGAAAACAAATCAAACAATAATTTGTAACTTCAAGTGATTACTAAGGTGCACAAATAACTCTAAAAAGGCATCTCTTCATCATCCACAAAATTATATGAGTAATAAAACTAAATTGTTGGAAGGAAATGTAAGCTAGAAATAAATATTTTTGGTATTTTCTTTTATGAGAACTTTCGAAACAAAAAAATAGATAATGAAAACACAACTTAAATGTAACCTTTCAAGGAGGAAACTACATAAAACTTCTATGCAAATGTAGACTATTTATGAAAAAATTGCAATGAAAAAAAACTAACTACCCTTAATACACTTCAGGGGTCCCTTCAATGAGTGTAAGTCTGTCATTTCTCAAACAATAGCTCATCCACACATAGGAAAGAAACAAATTATTATATTAGTACAAAAAAAAGTTTTCAAAATATTGGAAATGAACCACAACTTAACTTCACTTAACTATGTTTTTGGTTTTGCCTCATGAATTTTATACAATCCTTTGTCAAACTAATATAAGACCCCTGTGATGATAGGAAATTAGACTGGTCTTCCATCTAAGAATAAAAGTTAAATTAAATCTCATCATGATTTTCAAATAGAAGAGAAAATCATGAGGGATATTCTTGAATAATATCTTAATGATCAAACAAGTGTTCTCCACGCTTGCTTGATTTCGTCATGATTTCCTACCAAAGTTTGCTTAACTATTGAATAGTCATAACCAAAGTTTGAATTTAGGTTTGAATATTAGATATTTCGATCTATCTAACTTTCAATATCATGCCGATAGGTGGACATTTGTGTGGGGAACATTTTTCCTCTATAGGTACCTTTCATTCCTTCATTGATGCATTACAACTTCTCTAGTCATGGAGATGGCTACAAAGTTCAATATTAGTTGCAAAATGATCAAGATTATGTAGTTGTAGAGATGTTTTAATTATAATTTATAAAGAAACAATATATTCTAAAACAAGTATTATTAATACATTTTAAAACTAAAGTAAGTATGAGATGCCCTTGATTAGGGTGAAACTGCTGCAAAATGGTCACAAAAAGATAAAGGAGAGGGAAGAAGGTGGTTAGAAAAAAAAAAACTTCAGGCTTCAACACTAGGACTCAGGCCTCTACCCAAAACTTGAAGAAATTATTAGAAATGATAAATAACAAGAAGAAAAGGCCTTTATTGTAAAACTTGAAAAAGGACCAGACCCGACTCATCCTATCCATGACGGGAATTTCGTCAAACACATCGTGGGCATGTAAGGTACAGGTCATAAAAACACATTTGAACATATAGACTTCATACTTATCTAAGATTCATCAGGAAGGTATGATGCCCTATTTTAATAGCTTCAATATAATCTATTAGGTCATGCATTCATTAACTTTTCATTTACTAACGAAAACATGATGAGAACTGTTAGTGTCAATATTTGCACCTTCCACCAGTGATCAAATAAACTCTTTCATGTCATGTTAAGGGTCCCATTTTGAAATTTTTTTCATTCCATTAGGTCATCATGCAAAAATTTTGTCACTTGGTGCAGATTTAGGTCAAGCTTCACTCTTTTCAGAAATTTCATTACTTCCTGGCTCATTTCACAACTTTTTTGAGTGTACATCAGTTATGAGTTGTTATCATCATATCAGCTCTTTCATCATGAAGTTCATTCAGTCAGAGTCTTCATTAGGTCTTAGGGTTTTCAAGTTCCATCAAATCATCATTTGCATGCATAAAAGACCAGCAAGTAAGGGAGTGATAATAAAACCATTTGATTATGAAAGTTTAATTTGTAAATGAATTTCAATTCAATATGTAATTTTATGTATCCTAATATGTAATAATTTCTCATGGTTCTAAGAAGCTTCATACTCAAGGTTCCAATCAAAAAAAAATTCAATGTTCTAAAAATCTATAGTGTTCAAAATTCATCAAAAAGATCAAATCCAAAGAATCAGGTTCAAAAGGTAAAGTGCAATGTCAAAGTTGATTTTAAAGGAAATGTGGGTCCCAAAGCCAAATTATGAAGATTCACTAACTATAAAAGGCCATCAAATACCAAAAAGACACTCATTTTCATCCTCGTGCATTGAGCTCTCGAACTCCCAAGTAAAAAATCGAATTTTGAGTGAGAAAGTCAATTTTTTTTTAGGCGCTATGCTTCTCCTTAAGGTGTTGTGCTTTTACCAGGGAGGCACTGTGCTTATCCTCAAGGCACTTCGTTTTTGTCAGTTTTCTTCCACAACTCCAAATATTCAATGCAACTTCTCCAACCATCAAACAAGGGTTTCTTCAATCCAATTCAAGTAGGTTACACCTATTTTAAATCCTCCCTTCAGTTTATAATTTGAATTCATGGTGTAAACCCTCCTCATTTACCATTTCAAGTTTTGAGCCAAGAAACCCTAGCTTTTACCATTTCAAGATAAAGTGGTTTCTCCTAGACCCTATTTTCCCTTCCCACACTCTAAAATTACTCCCCTTATCCCTACATTTCCCTATCCCTTATCCCCAAGTCCCATTTCTTGAAACCCTAATCCTAGGTTGCATTTTCCTAGGCATACCATATCCCTATAATCAAATTCCATACCCAGTTTCCCTAATTTTTTCTATACCCCACCACTTCCCTAAGCTCCCTAACTCCCTTTCCCATTTCCCTAAATTTTCCTACATTAATCCCAACTCCCTAAACCTACTATCCTACCCCTTTTCCTTCCCCTTCCCTAGGGTTTCAAAAGAAGCCAAAATACTATGGAGGAGGAAATACATACTATGGAGGAGGAGATGAACATAGAAGAGGAGAGGAGGCAACACAAAGGAAGCATGATTTTTAGGCTTCAACCATTCAACACTAGAGAATTGTTGGCCTCACCCATGATAGTCAATTGCCTCAAACATGTGGGTTGTTTTGAATTCTGTGAAATGGTCCAAAGAGTATAACATCACCCCGCTTTGACCTGAGTTTTATCTCAAAACTCAATGACAATAAAGTAACCTTCACCATCTCCACATATACTATTGATGTAGCCATAGGGATACCTAATGTGGTTGAGAAATGGTTTAAGACCAAATATATAAATACCCAGCATTATGAACCATTTCTCAAGCCAAGGTATACAAATTATAAAAATAAAGTCTTTCCTTTCAGCCACATACTTAACAAATTTTCTCCCATAATGAAGATCATCATGAAGTATTTCACCTATGAGGGCAGATTCTCTCGACTATATTCCTATCACATCAAACTGCTCATTCATTTCACAAGGACAAATTTTCTCAAAATCCCTCACTATTTTTACAAGAGTATTGATAAAATGCCATACATAGTGCAGAACAGAGAGTATGAACATCACATGAACAGCCTCTTTCATCACTCTCTAATAAAAATAATTTTCCTCCATCATCTAAATTAGCTAAAAATTTCCTGGGAGACCTTTATTGAGAATGATGCCTTCAATACTCCAACACCTCAGCCCGCTAGACCAATTCCACCACCAACTTCAGTATCTAAAAAAAAATAGGGTCATCTAGCAAGGATATATTCAAAGAGTTAAAAGAAGTAATAAAGGTCAAAACCTATCAAAGCGGACCTACTCAAGTGTTTTCTCCATAGATTGTGGAAGGGGCCTTGCCTTCTTCATCAACAAAGCAGGTACACCAGGATGAGCAACATAATGAGACAATTGTCCATGAAGAGGAAGACCTTCATGAGGAAGAAAGAGACTTTGAGTTGATGGATTTGGATGATCAAGATGATCAGGAGGCCTCAAATCTGATCATCAAAGAGAAGGATGCCATGATCAAAGAATTGCAGGACAACATGGCAAGAGCTCAATTTTTCATATCATTCCTTGAATAGGAGAACAAGCAACTGAAATATGAGAAAGTACTCATGGAGTTAGATCTACTAAAGGAAAAAATAAAAAACACCAAGGGTAAGGAAATTATGGCACTTGATTATTCTCACCATGATGACACTCAAAACATCAAATCAAAACAAAAAACAAGAGGTATTAAGAGATATCTAGAGCAGCAAAAACATGAGGCAGAGCAACTTAGTTTTGAAGAAAGGATTGCCAAGGAAGTTGAAGATGATAGAGAGGTATGGTTAGACAGGGTAAACCTCCACCTTGAGAAGCTCCTTCACAAGGAAAATAAAGACAATGAAATGCTTAGACACATGTCTAATAGGCACATCACTAGAAACAAGATTTGCAACATCAAACTCAAGCAGTTGAAGGAGAAGTACAATCAAACCCTAATTAAGCAAAAGGAGGAAGATAAACTTGAGATCCTTCCTCATACTTCCCTGATAGCTTGAGGCACATCATCAACACTTTATCTACCCATTTTGAAGGTTTCTGGATAATTTTTTGCAATTTTGGGCATTTTGACAAATTTTGACTAGTTTTTAGCACAGTTTGCTTCTCAAAAGCATAGCGCCTAAGGCATTTCACTTCTTCCAGGAGCCTCCAAATTAGAAATGGCCACCACTATTGGATTCAGAAGGATTTATACATCAAATTTTGACTATTTTCACACCAAAATTGGAAATTATGGTAGGGAGAAATGGCCAAAAACACCCAAACAATCACCTTTCCGCCTCATTTTTCAGGATGGTGCTGCGCTTTTGACTAGTCTTGGGAGATTTGACTTTTGAGGGCCTTAAATTCATCATTTTCAAAACTTAAGGGAATTTTTTGAATCTAGACAGGACCAAATTTCCAATGAGCTATCATGAGCTCAATTTTGACTTCAGGAAGGCCTCCAAAAGTATCCTTTAAGTTGGCACTATGATTCTGGTTCAGGCATTGCATGTTTTCTTTAGGCACTTCGCTTTTGCCAGTTGCGTGATATTTTCAATTTTTTCTAGAATTCTTAGCTGCTGATATTTTTTTTTTCAGTTTTTAATGAGGTAATTCATGCTTGTAAATTTAATTATTTACTAAATAGTTACTAGAGGGTAGATACATTAGGTAAAGTGGATTTTTAAATAAATGAATCATTTTCACCAAACTTAGGGATGAGTTTTTTGACCTCCATAGTCTTTGGGTTTCCAGTTGAGAACTTTGGGGACCAATTCCACAAGTTAGGGATTTGACCCCTAAGAGTGGGAGAATTAGTTTTTAGTCTATATCTTTCATTCCTTTTGACATTGCAAGGGTTGGATTTTGTTGGATTGATCTTGGAACACTTTTTGTAATCAAAATTTTAGCCAATAATAACAGACTGACTTGCAACTATTTTGATGGAATTCATGTCATAAACTATTTGGCATTGTTTCTTCTTTTGTTATGCAAGTGTGTGAATGTATTTTAATTCATATTTCATTCCATTTCTAAATGTAAATGTTTCCTAAGTCAGAAAGACAAAATTCACTAAGTTTATGCTCTGTTTTGGAGGGATATTTATAGTTTGTTTCATCTTATTCTTATTAGAAAAGAATTCACATCTCTTATGCTCTTTTCTCAAATCCTATCAGTCTAAACCTTTCATCAGATATCCTCTTGTGTTGATTTTCTTACCTACCTTGCTCCATCAGATCCCTGCAATTCTGATCCTTGTTTTCCCTGACCTAATTTCTTCCTTGACCTATTCACCATCCAACACTTCAAAATTAAATCGACCAAACCCCTGTGCTACTATACCTAGCCTAATATCCTATTGATCTAGTCATATTGGTTGAGATCCATTGGAGAGAGCCCTCTCCTGCCTAGAAGTGATAGCTACTTGGAAAAATATTGGTTTGTGGTTACCTTTGCTGGTCTCTTCTCAGCCTCAGAGATTCGATGGAGTGATAACAAGAACCACAACTCAAATATATCATAAACCATGCTTATAACCAACATATGACTATAGAAATATCAATGATAGAAAATCCATCAAATTCACATGATAACAAGTACATTTATTTATAAAACACAAGAAGAAAATAACTCTTATTATCATATGTAAAACCAACCAAGTCAGGGACTTCCACATACCACCCTACCATAGATTTGGTTGAACCAAATATCTCTTTCAGCCAATCACCCCCACTCCATATTCTAAGCATAATTGTGGGATCTCATGGAATAAACCAAGAAAAACAAAACCAGGGCTTCCAGAGGCCAAACCACCTCAACCCTCAACTAGTTATTCCACCTCACGGTTGGGCATCACTAACCATCACCAAATTGGTCTCCATCCAAGTTATCCAGGGATCTAGAGTGTTTGTTCCAACCTGACTTCCAGTACTAGTAACTTAGCCCATAGCTGTCGTCGGGCTCTATATATTTTTTCCAACCAAGGCTCCAAGACTAATAACTCAACCCATAAAGGGCTCCAAAGCATTTTTCCATTTAAGGATTCCAGGACTAGTAACTCAACCCAACTTTTTATAGGGATTCCAGAGCGTTTGTCCAACCAAGGCTCTAGGAACTAGTAACTCAACCCACAACCATAAGGAACATGAGCACGAATCAGAAAACAAATGGGAAAAGCCACAACACCATGGCTATCAAGGAAATGGCAAGGCTAGGAAAAACCACTGTCAATCCAGGAAATCCTACATGCTAATGACAATTCATAACTAATAAATTTCATGCATATGCCATGCATGTCAAAACTAGCAAGGAAATCATACATGGAACTCGGTACATGCAAGAAAACCTGTTATAGCTATTGATCCCACTATCCTCTTGTGTTTTCTTGCTTTTCATTTACCTTTTCTCTCCAAATCCCACGTAAACCACACACCTCCAAGAGTGCTTCAAGAAAACTCCAAGTGTACAACAGTATGAGAGAGATAATATAAGAGAGAGAGCTCGAAGCTAAAACTAACAAAAGGTTTCACAAACTGATAAAAAGCTGTGTTCTGGTCCTCAAAATCCTTTTTATCAATGAGGCCTCTATTTTCTTCATTATCCATTATTTTCCTTCATTTTACTCCTCACATGCAACTTGTGACCTTTCACCTTCATTTTCTCCTATTTTCCATTATTTTCACAATAAAATGCAAATAAATGGCTCATGCCTTTGCCTTTGCCATTTCCTTTTCCTATTTCTATAGCCATTAATTAAGCATAAGTGGTCCCCGTCACAATTTTTTTTCCCAACATTTGGCTTGGAATACATGTCCCATGGCCTTGGTATTGTTTTTTCCTTTATTAACTTTATTACATGGATTTTTAACACGGGGATGTTACACCAAAATTAAAACATATACCTAATTACATAAAGCCATGTTATATATTCAATTGATTAGCATAGAATTATAAAAAAACCTTGAGTATAAAAAACTCACTTGTAGAGAAAAGATAGATCTTATTGGTGATTTCAGAGTTGTAACACTATACGGATCTTGCTGACTGCAAAAACGTTTTTGGGATGACTCTCCACTCAATCATAGGCTCAAATTCATAAATTTTTTCTATAACTGACCACCCACAAGCCCTCAATCAACTACTACAACCAATGAAATATTTGCCTCACAACATTCTCCTTTGGAGAGAATGAATACCTTTTATCTCCCTCTTCGTCAATTAAATGGAAGGGGATTGGTTAATAGTTTACTAGGATATATATATATATATATATATATATATATATATATATATATTACTCATCCTCATATCACAAGGTTAGCTTGTATCTCCCCATTATGTGTAATATTCCAAATCTAGAATAGCTAGCAAGGCATGCCTGGAAAACGCATTTTCCAGTAATGGCTGATACAGGAATTGAAACCAGGACCTGGATCCCTTAGATAAATGTATCTAAGTGCTGAATCCAAGATGAGGCTCCAAAGAAATCCTTCTAGGTGGGTTAAACAGATCTCCCACACCTAGTTGTACTCAGAAAGTGCCCGATGAGGGACTGCAACAAATATTGAGAAAGAGATGGAATGACATCATTATTTTATAGCTGTGAACACATGAAGATAGATATAGCCAACAAATATCTGATATAGCAGAAAATGTATACAAAACTTGGAGGAATTAATCACTCTAGCTAGGCAATGAAAGCCTCAATAGAACATGTACAAGGAAATGAATAAACACTACTACATATGAAAAGCCCTGGCTAAAATAACGTAGTTTATAGAAGATACTGCAACATACAAAAAGGTAATAGAATGATATGAAAAAATCAGCTCAAATAAATGAGGGGGAGAAAGCTCTCAACCCCTGAAAATAACTATACAACAATCCTTAAGAGGATTGGCTGAAATACAAGTACAAATCGAAAATCTGCAGAAATGCCGGAGTTGCTGGGCAAAAGCTACAACTCAGAAAATAGAAATGGGTGAAGATAGCTGATGATGCTACATATGATGCATATATATCATCCAATGGATCTCTCAGGTGAAAGGATGATCCAACTCCTGAAGATCTTGCCCTCCAAAGTAGTGGTGCAACCCCCACTGCAAATGTGCTCAGAAATAACGTAGTCAAGGAGCTGGACTATGCTGTACGAGATAGAGAATGCTTGGCCTGGTGCTAAATATGTACATTCAGCTCAGAAACCTCCTTCACTAACCTCCCAGAGGAATAGGAGCTCCCTCCTCTGAAAGATGAGCCAAGAAAAGGTGTTGTGGAACCCTCCACTGCAACACCCAGCAACACTACATTATACTTCAGCATAAATAACGTAGTGACTGAAAGGAGTGGCTTTGGCCTTGAGCCAAGATGTGGAGAAATGAAGTGCAATCCTTCAAGAGGCCTCTCAAGAAGGAGAGGAAATCATAAACAGGAATCCCTCGTGCTAAACAGCACTGCAACTCAACTGAACAGCTAGAGACTACAAATAGTCTAATCAGACAAATGATCAAATGCTCAAAGATGTCTCACTATGGCTGCCTCTTCCTCCTTTTATGCAAGTGGATGCCTCTTTTCCCTATACCCCACACATTAGGTTTTCTTCCACAAAGAATATTCCTCCCTCTCAAACTGCAATGTCTTTTCATGCAAGCTACACCTCTTAGGCAGCGCTGTTGACTTGGTCAAACTTGACCTTGTCCTCATGCAAATTGCCCCTTTTCACACTAGAAGGTGCAAAATAAGCTACTCCAATGATCCCTTTCACAATATGAGGGATTTTATTCCTACTCATGGGACTTTTACCCATTCTATTCATCTCCTAGATGATATAAGCAAAAATTAATATTCCAATTTACTGCTTGCAAATTTTGGAATATTACAGTCCTCCCCTCTCAAAGATTGCTTGTCCTCAAGAAAGTGCAAGGACAGAATGAATTATTTTCTACTCTCCCTGTATCATCCATGTATGATGATCTCCTCTAAGGGAAGTGATGCTATCTCAACAATCAAGCCTCCACATTGCTCCTCCTCAGCATGCAAGTCAGCTATAAATCCATCATCATGTAAAAGTGAAATACTCAAGAGGATATCAAAGTGATGTCTAGAGGTCCCCTTGAGGAAATGTATCTGAAATATAATGGGAATCATCTCTCCCATATGGATCATCCATCCCCAAGCTATGAGCCATGCAAAATGGGTCACCTCCCAACTAGGCAACTCCTGGAAACTGTCCTACACCTTTGGCTCCGGAAAAGTAGGTGGGCTGAAATTCTGCACATGGTAGAAAATGTAGCCTACCCCACGTTTTCCATCTCTCCACTTATGATAAGTGTAGAGTGTTGGCTGATCATGGGCTGCAATAATTTTACCCTCAAGTGGCAAGATGAGAACTAGATCTCCAAAGATCTCTCCTCCAACGTTGCAAATCATGCTGGCCCAATCATCCCCATATATGATGAGTTGGAAGTCATCATCATATGGCATCTCCTCCATCATATGGCTCACCTCATAAAGTGACAAATGTGTTGTTAAGGTAACCATATCATGTCCCATGTTCCCCTTAAAACATGTAGTGCAAAAATTGTGAGGAATTTCTCCCTCAAAGGACACATCCACACAATGTGTCTCTCTCCCAAGCATGCTCCTCATAAAGACAACAAAAATAGAACCATAGGGAGAAAAAATTAGAATCATACTTGCTGCCATGTGTAACAATTGAGAAGGAAAATGGTCCCTCAAATGCAACCAACGCAGCTTGAACCTCAACTGCAATAGAGACTGATAAAAATTGTGGCTTCTCAACCACTTGCCTGCTGCTCCAATCTCCTCATAATTATGGAGGAAGTGAATGATGCAAGGTGTACAATGATCATGTCATCCATAACATATCTCTTCCCCAAGTCCTCCTAGGGAATGCCCATCAATCATGCTTATGGTCTTAACTAGACCATGAAGCTCTAAAGAAATAATGCTCCTCCTTGGAGCAACATCCTACACAAGTATGGTTAAGGGACATACATCATATAAAGGCTCATGTAAACACCAATGAATACCCTTACCATACTCCCTGCTCATACAAATGAAGTGGCTCATAGGTGAGTCTCCTCTCATCCTCAAAGAGAAAAGAGGTGGTTGTGCTAACTCCTCCAAAGAGTCATGTCTCTCCTCTGTCTACATCTAATCCATGCATCTCTGCATATGCTGATATATCTCCTCCTCAAATCCCTTCCAAAAATACCCCTCCATGATGGTGTGGTATTCTCTCATAGAACAAGTGGGACTGAAAAGGAAATCCTCCTGAGCTGCTTGTAGCAACTTCTCCTTGAGCTTGGAAGCTCCAGGAAAGAAGATCCTACCATGATAAAAGATGACCCCATCTCTAACTGAATATTCCTCCTCATGCAACTGGTCATCCAAGATCATGCAAGTGAAAAGATCCTTGGAATACTCCACCAACAGCTAGGAGCTCCAATATGGATCTATCCTCCATAGTGACAGTGCTGATGATCTCTCATGAAGAACATATGTCATATGGTCATCCTCCTTTTTGACATCTCCCATGGCAAATATGCAAGTTGGAAGGCTCCTATCCTTCCCTTGCTGCTTCTGCCACAGCGCAAAATCTGAAATGAAAGTGGGTAAAGATGATGTTGAGGGAATGCCCCCTCTCCCCTTGAGTCTACCCAAGACTCCTAGCACTGTATCAAGCTCTACCAAGGTTTCCACCCTCCTGAAATCAATGAGTGGTGCCCCAACTGATGAAGCATCCATCCTCCTCTGCTGATCCAGTGGTCTCCCTGGAAAATGTCTCCATGCAATGAGACATCATCATCAAGAGATGATTGAATAAATGAATGGAAATAACTCTCCATGCTTCCACTGTGCAATCCAATCACCTTCTTAGGTGCATCAACCTCTAAAAATGAATAGGGATGAGTAATCCTCATCTCATGATGTTGGGTCTTCTCCCTATCTGCTCCTTTTGGCTCCATGTTTCCACACCTCATCAACAATGGCACATGTAGAACATGAGCTGTGCCTTGATATCCACACATGAGATCTTGCGGACTTCCTTGCAAAGATGCAAGCATCCCTCTAGTTGGAGCAAGAGCTCCTCCTTCCTCCGCATGAGGTGTTAGATAAACTATAGAAATGACAACGTTGTTGCCCTCAATCTCTGCAACATGAGTGGGAAACTCTCCAATGATTGGATCCCTTTTTGAAAAAGATATCTCCATGCTCCTTTGCTCAAAGGTGTGAGTTGGAAGTTCCTCTTTCGGTAAAGTATGGTGCAAGTTTTCAACCTCCCCCATTGTTTTCTGAAATGGTAATGTGTTCTCATGCAAGGGTTTTGTTTGATTTTTATTGTTTTTCTCCACCATGTGTGTCTCATGAATCCTTCTATCAAATATTTTCACTAATTCCTTAGTGAAACTAGCATAGGATGCAATGTTTACATTTCTTAAAGAGAAGGATTCAAAAATCCACCACGCAAAATCCTTACCTCTCAAATGCAGCGCTGCAACTTTGATGGCTTCATCTTCAGGAATGTGGTGCTGCTGCAAGAAGGTCTCTAACTCTTCCACCCAAGCTTTGGTTGAACATACAGGTGAACCTTCAAAGGTAGATAGATGAAATCTATCCTACTGCTCTCTTCCTTTCACCTTAATCTTGCAAAACTTTGAAAAACTGAGATGATCTCAGAATTTATGAGTTTTAGAATCATACTCTTTCAATAAATCACTAAGGTTTTCCCTCCTAGCAACCCCTTATTCTCTTCCCATCTCCCTTCCGACAATCCTGGGCATGTGGCTGCATTAAGTATTAGGATGTGTAGCTGCTTGCTCACACTACTCAAATCTACAGTTTGCTTTAGATTCAAACTCTCTCAAAGATTCTTCATACATCTCCCTCCGGATATTTGTGAAAAACTCATGAATAATATGTACAGATCTAGGAAGAAGATTTGTAAGCTTATCCCCTTTTTCTTCTCCAAAAGATGGAGTCTTCTTCCTGCTTATTTCTTTGTCTCTTTCTCGATGAGAATAGGAAGTGCAGGGTTCTTCCTCTTTTTTCTGCTTATCATCCTTGGGGAAGATCTTCATGGATTTGAAATATTATGAGATAAAACCCATCCTCTTCAATATTTTGATCTTCTTGGGCTGAGACTCACAGGTTGAGCCAAGAAAGCAGCTTTGATACCAAATCTGGAACAACTAGTATGGCATGATTGGAAAACGCATTTTCCAGTAATGGCTACTACAAGAATTTAAACTAGGACCTGGATCCCTTAGATCAATGTATCTAAGTGCTAAATACAAGAAGAGGCTCCATATAAATCCTTCTAGGTGGGTTAAATAGATCTCCCACACCTAGTTGTCCTCAGAAAGTGCCCAATGAGGTACTGCAACAAATCTTGAGCAAGAGATGGAATGACATTGTTATTTTATAGATGTGAACACATGAAGATAGATATATCCAACAAATATCTGATATAGCAGCAAATTTATACAATACTTGGAGGAATTAATCACTCCAGCTAGGCAATGAAAGCCTCAATAGAACATGTACAAGGAAATGAATAAACACGCTGCATATGAAAAGCCCTGGCTAAAATAATGTAGTTTATAGGAGATAATGAAACATACAAAACAATAATAGAATGATATGAAAATATCAGCTCAAATAAATGAGGGGGAGAAAGCTCTCAACCCCTGAAAATAACTATACAACAATCCTTAAGAGGATTGGCTGAAATACAAGTACAAATGGCAAATCTGTAGAAATGTCGGAGTTGCTGGGCAGCAGCTGCAACTCAGAAAATAGAAATGGATGAAGATAGCTGATGATGCTACATATTATTCATAGATCTCATCCAATGGATCTCTCAGGTGAAAGGTTAATCCAATCCCTGAATATCTTTCCCTCCAAAGTAGTGGTGCAACCCCCACTGCAAATGTGCTCAGAAATAACGCAGTCAAGGAGCTGGACTGCACTGTAGGAGATAAAGAATGCTTGGCTTGGTGCCAAATATGTACAATAAACTTAGAAAACTCCTTCACTAACCTCCCGAAGGAATAGGATCTCCCTCCTCTGAAAGATGAGCCAAGGAAAGGTGTTGTGGAACCCTCCACTGCAACACCCAGCAACACTACATTATACTTCAACAGAAATAACGCAATGAATGAAAGGAGTGGCTTTGGCCTTGAGCCAAGATGTGGAGAAATGAAGTGCAATAATTCAAGAGGCCTCTCAAGAAGGAGAGGAAATCCTAAACAGGAATCCCTAGTGCTAAACAGCACTGCAACTCAGCCGAACAATCAGAGACTGGAAATAGTCTAATCAGACAAATGATCAAATTCTCAAAGATGTCTCACTATGGCTGCCTCTTCCTCCTTTTATGCAAGTGAATTCCTCTTTGCCCTAGACCCCGCACATTAGGGTTTCTTCCACAAAGAATATTCCTCCCTCTCAAACTGCGTTGTCTTCTCATGCAAGCTACACCTCTTAGGCAGCGTTGTTGACTTGGTCAAACTTGACCTTGTCCTCATGAAAATTGCCCCTTTTCACTCTAGACGGTGTGAAATAAGCTTCTCCAATGATCCCTTTCACACTATGAGGGATTTTATTCCCACTCATGGGCCTTTTACCCATTTTATTCATCTCCTAGATGATATAAGAAAAAATTACTATTCGAATTTGCTGCTTGCAAATTTTGGAATATTACATTATGGGAAGAACTATTATAAGGCATATCATAACTTTTAATTCAAAAACCTTTATAAAATTCACAAGTGGAGCATATCTATTCTACCAAAGTCACTTATGCCCATACCACTAGTCCCAATTACAAAGTACTTGTTTGTGTAGGGTTTTGAGTCACAAGGGGAAACCATGTCACTAGAAAGAATTTGAACCTTTGTGGTGGAAAACAAACAACCCCTTTTCTAACCAAACCTTGTTGAGATTAAAATTATTAATCCTTTTATAATATTGTTTGAACTCACTTTTTTTTGGACCCGTCGTTGCCTTGCCTTGGTTACACCTTTGGAATACCCCTCCAAGGAGATCCATTTCTCTCTACTTCCCTCAATCCAAATTTTATGTTGGGGATACTCTCTGTCATGGGATTAGACCAAGGGGAATCTCTATAGAGTCCCTCATATTGTTTGTGCACGTAGGAGGTATATAGATCAAGACATAGCTGCCCGTTGCCATCGCTGAAGGATGTTTGGCGAGAAGGGGAAATATTTTGGTATATATACCCACCTATATATACCTAGACGTACCAGTATATACCAATACATATATATATCTATATAGAATCAAATAGATTCCCCCCCCCCCCCCCCTTTCCCCCCACAATTCATATATTGGCTAATATTTCCATAACATATGGAAATTCTAATTTGATACAATATCCACCCATAATATAAGTTGTAATGTTGATGAGAATAACATATACCCATAATATAAGCCGTAATGTTGACGAGAATAACGTATATCGGTAGTTGTCCTTTCGTACTCGAACAACAATATTCCATGGCAAAATGCACCTAAAATCAGATATTTCGAGCCAGCATCCGTGGGAAATTCAAAGTTCCTTTTTGATGCTGCAATCACGTAAAAACATGAACTTTGAGGCTCAATAGCTAAATACATAGCAATTGAATCATGAGTCGAGATCATAAAGAGCGTACTGCGAATAAGAGGTAGAATTGATAGATGGATTCAAAAGAATTAAACCTCTCTTGTTCAAAATAATTGAAACACATCAAGATGGTAACAATATTATTATTACTATTATTTATATTTTTTAATTACATTTTGTTAATTACGCCGTAGGCGTCTTTATTTGAAAACAACCCTCCTGGGTGTCCTCGTGTCATAATATGAGCGCTTTGATCTTTTGTTAGACGATTGAATCGTCATCCGCCATGGATTTGAATCGTAGTGGTTGACCGTTGCCATGCAGTTGCCACGCAATTGTGACTTTCCATAGTCATCATCCTCGTTCTTGAAAATGTCGAGGAGGATGGCTCTGGCTTGCAGCATACCGTCATTTTTTTCCATCCAGGCTCAAGATTTGCAACTTTGAATACTGAAAGGTGAGCTCATTAGGTTTCCAGGCAGGTTTTGGTTTAATTTTTAAGAATCTGTGACGCCGAGCTCGCGACCGCGTTTTTTTTCAGGCGCTTGTGCTTAAGTCTGGGCCCAAATCTACCGTCAGGAATTTAATCTGACTCAGATATTTGCAGGCCGTTCATACATCTTTTCATTTCATTTCTTTGCTCCTTCTATATTCTATGTTCATGTGCAGCATTATAAATCCTCCTAAAGGCCTCTTCACGATCCATTCTTTTCTGAGTTCAACAGAAATCTGTAGCGCAGAAATTTTGAGTCATCATTATCCATAGTCACTCCCACAAAACAGAGTTCGATTTTACCCAAAGAAGCCGAGAGCGCTTTTCAAACCCTCACTTTGAATTGGGCGGATGTTATCGACACAAAGAAAATGGAAATCACGCCTCTCATGGGCGGCATGACCAATGAGATTTTCAAGTGCAGTTGGCAGACCAGAGAGGGGGGAAATCCCAGGAAGGTCCTGGTTCTAATATATGGAGATGCACGTGCAAATGTGTTTTTTGATCGAGAATATGAGATTCGGGCATTTCAGTGCATTTTCAGGCTCGGGCAGGGCCCCCGTCTCTTGGGTTCCTTCCCTAATGGCTGCATTGAGGAATTTATGAATGCCAAGGTAATTTCTTTAGATTCTGCAACTAATTCTTCAATGACAATAACTTTATTTAAATAAAAATCACTTACTTTTTTTTAAATTTAGACACTCTTGCCTCCTAATTCTTCATTTAAGATAACTTTCTTTAAATCAAAATCACTAAATTCTGACTGTTTTTTTAAATTTAGACACTCTCACCTCCTGATTTAAAGAATCCTGAAATATCTGCTAAAATCGCAGTAAAGTTATGGGAATTTAATTACCTGGACATACCCGGCCCTTGGCAACCAAAGCTCTGGATGCGCCTCAGGTTTGTTCTTGGATCCTCATCAAATTTTCTGTTCGGTCCCCCTTTTTTTTTTTGCCTTTACTGAATCTTTTGTCATTAAAACCAAAAACTGGTTAAGGACAGCCTTGGCGCTATGTCCTGACGTTGAGGTTGCTGGATTCCGACTGGATTGCATGGAAGATGAGGTCAATTTTATACAGAATATGTTATTAGGGGAGGGTGAAAGCATTGGATTTTGCCACAATGACTTGCAGTATGAAAACATGATGTTTAATGATGAAGATAAGTGCCTGACAATCATTGTGAGAATACTCCACCTGAAAATCTTTAAAGACAACATTTTTCATGATTTGAAGGAATTATTTACTGCTCTCATCAACTAACCAGTTGCAGAACTTTGCAATTAAAAGTATTACCAAGGTTTTCTGTTTTGAACTATTAAATCTAAAAGAATGCTATTACAATGTTTATGTATTTTATTTTGGTTTTATGAGTTTAATTTTTAGTTTGAAGATATGTTTAATCATGTTAAAAGAATACACATAACAACACAAATGTTTTATATTTGTTAGAAAAAATGGTGGAGATTAACCTCCATTTCTCTTCATAGTGGACCTGGCCAGAATCATGAATGGCAGGTTGGATATTGTTACTGAAACTTGAATATTTACTTCTATTCTGTTGCATAATGGAAGTAGCCAGAATCATGAAGGGGAAAATTGGACATTCATAATAGAATTGGCATCAAAATATTCCTTTGCATTCTGAAACAAGCCATAATCATGAATGTGCAGATTGGACCTTCATTCAAAATATCCCTTTGCATTTTGGAACTAGACAGAATCATGAATGGGCAAGTTGGACCTCATAATGGAATTGGCATAAAAATGTTTATTATGGATAATTCATATCCTTCTCAAAATATTTATTATGGATAATTCATATCCTTCTCTTGATCATCTAGTCATTTATTGACAATTTGCTTATTATTAAATAATAAGCAGGGTATATATACAGTCCAGTATCTTTTACATACTTCTTCATTGTGCAATTTGTGTTTAGATCAATTAAACATTTTGTTCAGATAATGGGCCATCAATTACAGAGTTTGTTTAGATTATCTTAATTTGTTCATTTTCATTTGCTTTGATGGTGGTGGTATTGGGTAAATCTTATCCCTGGCTAAAGAGCATTCTGTGATAATTTCATCATCACTTTTAGGGCTACCTTAGAAGTATGGATTTTGCTGTTGAATTAAGCAGTGAAGGGATTCTTAATTAGGTACCTAGATTCTTAATTAGGTACCTGATCCTCCAGTGCCCTTTTTGTGTTGATATTGGTATGCCACCACAGTAAACCTTTTCACTTGCGTAAATCTGATCCAGCTTAGGTACTCATGGCGCCTCTCTTTCAATCCCCAGATTAGGAGGACAAAGAATTGTTCCCACCAAGATGATCCATATTGTCTCCTATCTTCATGTTGCTTTACTTTTTTTCTGAGCTCATTGGGCTCAATATTTGTTACCTCAACCATGCTTCAATTTGCAGTATTGTGAGTACCAGCTTTTCCAACTCGAAGTATTCTTACAATGGCGGCGTCAACTGCCTCATCTTCAAATCTTGCTAGTCGACATCAACAGATTGAAAACTTCTTATTTCCAGTTTTCTTGGAGTCATTACATCTTTAGTCCTATTAACAATTGTATTCCACATAAGAATCTTACGGTGTTTCCTTTGCAACATCTGATGATGGTGCAATTGCTAGTATATTTATAAGATGAATTAAGTGTCTGAGAAAAAAAATAAGAAAGAAAGTGTTTGATTTTTTAAATTTGATTCATTCTTTTTGAAAAAAAAATTAATACTTAGATAAAAAGAACCCTAACATAATTCTTTAGTATTTCATATATTCATCTGACATTTACTTAAAACTCAATAATGATTTAGAAAAACATCATATAAAAATAATTTCTTATACATTTTTTTAATTATTTCAAAATATATAATTATAAACTTTATTACTCTTAGCATATATAATATACCATTCCAATAAGTTGTTAGAGTAGCAATATTTCTTACGAAAACCATTCAAATTTGGTGTAATTCTTATCTTTAAAATTTTAAAATTTTAATAATTACTTTTATAATATTAATTGATTATTTTCAATTATTAAAAAATTCAAGAATTCAAATATCTATTCTAAGATTTTATACTAACTATGGAAAATTTTAGGGGCTAATATTCGCAGGTGGGCTAATTTTCCATGGTTTTTTCAAAAAACAGTATTTGCCAATTTCCAATTTTTTATAAAAATGATTCGCCCAATAAAATAAAATTATTTTACGTTAAAAATCATCAAAATTATATAGAAAGTATATATAATATCATTATAAATTTGAATAATTTTACAAATACATCAATAAACATTTTATAGTTTGCATATTAAGGACTAGTGAGATTCGCCAATTTTTAAAACTTCAATACAATTTTCCATCCTTAAAATTTTCCTATACCAACACTCTAAATTTCAAAAAAACTCTAAGAACCATTGAATATTTCAAAGGCGAAAAAATCAAAAAATAAGACATGCTGCCTATAATGATCATTGAGGACCATCAGAAAATCAAGCTTTTCAAAACCTAAATAATTATTCGTGACTCTTCGATATTCATTATGCTTTGAAATATGACATGCTCCTTTTTCCTCTCATCTGGATATAAGACCTGCTCGTCTTTGCATTCATGTGGATATAACTGTTTAGATAATAGTTCAATTCTTATAGATTTTGATAAATCATCTTTTAGCAAATGAAGTAGAATATTTTCTATCAAGTGAAGTGAGTTCAAGCATTAAAAAAAATAATAATTACAATTTTAGTTTTATTTTGTTATTATAATGGATTAATTTATTGTTTTGAGGGATAAATGATTTAATATTATATGTTTATTTTGATGAAACCAAAATATTTATGATTTGAATGAGTATATTAGATGAAGATCGGTATTTAATATTATGTCATGTTTATACAACATTTTATGTATTAATTTAATGAATTAGGTAATCATGATTTGATTTTGAATATATCATTATAATTATTATTAATTGTTTTCTTCGTGTGACAAGAAAATATAAGACCATTTTGACATGGAATTTTACAATTAGATGTTTAGATTTCGGATTGAGTTAAGAACATGAAATATTTTGTGAATATGTCTACTTTTTAACATGAATTATGAAAACTAATGAAGAATTGATTAAGTGATTGTAGGCACAAAGAACATGCTTGTTGATTAACTATTACACATGGGTGATAGGTATGTATGGAGGTATATTAATTATTATTTGGATACATGAGTGACAAGGTTGTATGAAGGTGTATTAATTATTATTTGGAGAGGTGGAGTGACATCCCTATTCCCACCTACTAGCATTCCAACCATACTTTGGGTTGAAAAATGTGGGAAAATTTTTCTATTAGGTTGCACACTTTTGTGAGGTTAGGCCACAAATTTAGTCTGGAATGAGGATAATTCGAGGGGCATGCAGTAAGGTGAAAACCTTATTCCTTAATACCAACTAGTCCCTTAACAAGGGAAACAATGAGATTTAATGATTGTCATCGTGGTTGTGTCGTATCATCCTCAACATACTCCAGTACTTGAAGGACATGCAATACTTGTAACAAACTTGGAATTACAAAAGGTAAATCTTGAAAAGAATTATGTGATTGACACCTTTGATACCATCAAATAATATGTTCTAAAAAATAAATTGTATAATAAACTGAAAAATGTGATAAGAAAATTTTAATTGTGCATTTCATTTTGGTGAAAGAGTAATATTCTAATGCATTTTAATTCAGAAAAATAAATAAGTTAGTATTTTTAGATAATTATATGCCTTCAAAATTATTATATCAAATAATATTTTTAAATAAATAAATATTTATCATATATAGGATAATGCATAAGTAGAAAAGTTGTATATGAAAGTAATTTAAATTAATTATTACTTAGATTCGAGTTAATAATTTGTTCTCTAACAAGTTTTAATTCTACATTAGTTAATTTGTGTTTTTTAAGCTTATTTGACCATTAGGATAATATGAAGGAAACAATCTTGCAAGTTATGGAGTAGGGAGTCTTTGGTTATAGTTAAGAACATAACATATGCCATGAATATTTGATGTCTTATTTGTCACTAAAGTTAGTATTAGATTTTTTTGCATTGTTATGAAGATTGTATGGGTAAGGACACAATATTTTCTTTTATTAATACGATTATTCATTACCTAGAAAAAACCATTCAAATGGTTTTATATTTTCCTAGTTATCTTATGTATAAAACTTGTTTGTTGAGTTGTACTTAAATGGTTGAGATTGTCACTGTGAATGTGATTCATGTTCAAACTCTAATAAGTACAAAGCTTTAAAACAATGCTGTGTTGATAAAATTTGCATGATAACAACTCCATGCAAAAAAATAAGAGACCAATAATGTAAGTACCTTGTTAAAAAACCCCACTCGATGTTCTAATTAAAATACCATATCCACATGTAAAAGTACTTGAGTTCCAAACCCCTAGCAATGTTGGTGCATCATAATGACAACATATAAATAAAAATATATTAATGACATATATTTCTTACCGAACACCCCAATTGTTGTTGTTTTTTTTTCTAATTAAAAGTTGATGTCAATTGGAAAAAAGTTTTGACTTCCAAATCCCAAACATTGTCATTACATCACGACATATCCATACACATAAATAAGCATGAATGACATGAATAAAATTTTAAATATATTATTTTCATATTTTTATTGAGACTTTATATCCATAAGTAAAAGGTCTCGAGTTCTAATTTCCAAATTTCTTATTATATTATATTAACTCCATACATAAAAATAAAACATCAATAATATGAATACCTTGTCAAACATCTCAATTAAATATATTTATTAAAACTATATATTCAAAAAAATATTAAATTTTAATTTTATATTATACTTTACTAAAATTATAATTAATATTTTAATTAAAAAATACATACCACTTAACATTACTTAACATTTCTGTCTCGGCCCTTACTTCAGGGCTTGTTCCCGTTTTCCATGATGTTTATGTTTCAGTTTTTTGCCAGTTTTGTGATCCAAAAACAGATTTCCATATCTCCCCTGCGTGGGATTTTTCTTGATAACCACTCAACACTGGTTTCCCTCCTGCAAGGCAGTGTTCCTCATTGTTTTTTTGATCAAATGCCACTGCACAAGGCAATGACCTGGCTTTGGCCAGCTGTAAATATGTTTCTCTGTTAATGGATTACTTTTACTTAGAAAAAAAAAAAAACATTACTTAACATTTCTTAACCTTTAATACTTTTTAATGTCTCATAATAATTTTATCAAAACATAACACATTACCAACCAAATATTGCTTACTAAATAATTAATAATAGCACAAATACCTTAACAACCCAATTTTAATGTTTAGCTAACAGTCCATATTCTAAATAAAAAATCTTAGGTTCATACTACATCAAATTAGTAATTTTTGTTGGTTCCTACTGTTTGATATTAATGATTTTGAGGAATACATTATCACATCACATTGTCATCGTGTAGAAAATCTCATTTTGGTTATATTTGCATCTAAATATGTATGGCCATATATAAGTGATGAGTGACAAATAAAGAATTCAAGGTCATATTATTTGAGAGGGCACCAGGGGAGGTTTAAAAACAATTTGGAAAGATTGACAAGACATATAGTATAAAGGAGGTTTTGCATTGCAAAAAGTTGAATTGTTTAACTATAAAAATTTCGTTTTGGTAGAGAAAATATTTTATTAGGATCAATCATGGCCCACACCCATTCATTCTGTAAAGGAGTAGAGACAAACTTTGTAACCTTTATTGGCCCAACAATTGAGCATCTCAATGTGAGGTCCAGTTATTTTCTTAATGCAGTTTATTTGAGGTCCAGTTGATAAGATACTGCTGTCTCTTGAATAATATTTTTTTTGTTGAACTTTATGAGAAAAGTTAACTGTTTTTGTAATAAACAATTCCACGCTCGAAAGTTGTTGGCATGTTTTTAGAAATCGTGATATGTTTTTCTTCTCACTATTAAAGATATGGATGCCATTTGTGATCGGAGGGGCTATTGCGTTATTGATTGCAAGTCGAGTGGTATAATGCTCATTGAATTTAGACTTTGTATTCCATGATTGAATATGGATAATATTCATTTAAATTTTATTTGATTGAATATGGCATTTATTTAAATTTCATCTTAATATGGTGTTTTATTAAAGTTTTTTATTTAATTTTTGGTAAATGATTTATATTTATAAATAAAAGGTTTTGAGGTTAAATTGTGAAAGTTTTGTTTGTAAAAATATAATATTAATGATATGTATAATTTGTAAAAATTTGTAATTTGATATTTTGGTTAATAATATAAATATGTTTAAAATTTTATGTTTTCTTGATTGGTCTTTTTAAATGGTAACAATGTTATATATTAAATTAAAATAACAATGATATGTGTAACTTGTTAAATACCTTAGTCTCATAGTCTCATATTTTAGTTAATGATGTTTTAAATTCTATTCTTCCCAGTGATTTAGCAAAATTGCAAGAATTGTATTCATATAGATAAAATATTAATGATGGAAACCATTGTAATAGTATAAATAAAATATTAATGAAGTGGACAGTTGCAAAACATGTTGATTTAGTATTTTCATGAAAGATCCATGACGTTTTATTGTTCTAACAGTTAAGAAATTTTATTAGATTAAATCAATTTGATAGTTACTTTTCCTAACACTAATGATGATTTAGTATTTGCATGAAAGATTCATGAAGATTTATAATTCTAATTCTTAAGAAATTTTACTAGATTAAAACAATTTGATAATTACTTTGCCTAACACTAATGATGGTTTAGTATTTGCATGAAATATCCATGAATATTTATAATTTTAACTCTTCAGAAATTTTATTAGATAAAAGCAATTTGATAGTTACTTTGCCTAACACTAATAATTAATGATATAAACACATTATCTAACACACTAATAAATATATATATATATATATATATATATATATATATATATATATATATATATATGTTTATTTTGTACACTTTTACTACATCAAAGCAACTTGATAGTTACTTTGCTTAACACTAATGATAATGATGTAGATGCATCATCTAACACACTAATTTAGTATTTTAAAATCTGCATGCATATATAAAATTTACTTTATTTTATTTCATACAAGTTTTTATTGGATTATGAAAACTTCTAAATTAATAGGTTCATATTTGGTATTTCCATTGCACTCACCCATGCCCTCTTTTACTATTGTGATGTACTAAAAGTGTTTAATAAGGGTGTTTTCTTTCATAAACACATATAACTGATAATATGATTAAATTAGTAAAGAGATAGCTACATCTTAAAACAATGCCATTCATATGTCAATAATTTGGTTTTTTATAATAACGACATTGAACATGTGATATGTTAGGTACCTATATTACTAGTGTAGTCCCTTAATGTTGTTAGTGTAGCCCCCTTATTGTTATTGTTGTACCCCTTTAGCCCCCATATTGTTATTATTGTGCCCCATAAAAACCACTATCATTATTATTGTGCCCTGACATTATTATTGTTAGTTCGGCAATGTTGAGATTGCAACAAGATGATGAGCTTAGTGGAAAGGAGTCGCCTTCACTAAGTGGGCCCACAGGCTATTTTTGGCGCAAAGTCTATTTTTAGACTATGTCTGTTTTTAGACATATGGATCATATTCTATGAGTTGCAGGATTCTATTTGTGGATGGTTGGTCAAGTTGGAAAAATAGATGGACTTCTATTTTTAGACATATTGGGCGGAATCTATTTTTAGATTGCCAGTCTAAAAATAGATATGTCGAATATTATTAGCTCTTAATAATATTTGGACTCTAAACATTATCTTGTTCTCTTGGAGCACTTCAGTTAAGTGCACAGATGTGGCACAGGAGCTGACAGAAGGAATTACGCTATTCCTGAGGGTTAAGTGGAGATATTGCATGGATACTTCAGTTAGAACTCATGTGACAGAGTTTGGTGGAGTTGATTGAGGAAGTTAGTGGAGTTGTATTCAGTTTAACTAATCTAAACATAGTTGAGCTATTTGTATTCAGTTTAACTAATTGATACAATTAGTGAGAGTGGTGTGAATTAATTATTAATTAATTCACTAATTATAAACTCATTAATCAACTAAAGAATGCATCAGTTAACTTCAGTGCATGGACAGTTTGAGTGGAGACCAATGCAGAGATAGGTGAAAGAGCAGGTTAACTATCAGTTGTGACTATACTGTTGCTATTTGCAACACACAGATAGGTGGAGTAGCCCATGAGGATTGCGCAGTTCAGGCTAGGTGGTTTATCTATTTAATGAAGCCATCCCATAGCATTAATTACGCAATAGAGGCTGGCTATCAAGTGGAAAAATATTGGAGCATGTGTTTTGCTAGATCTAGCTTGATAGTGTGTAGCAATTGAGGGTGTGCATGAGAGCTTGTGAGGAGCTTTTGTACTATGATTGTTACATGATCTCCATGACATATAATATACGGATAGTTGGGGTTTTCAGCTTTAAGCTTTCCCATTAAATACTGTGTTCATATGTGTGATTGTTTGTGGTTTTAATGTATGCATGCAATTGATTTTATTTCCACATGTGATGATCAATGGTAGAAGAGATTATGTATTATGCATGAAGCTAAAATAGTGTGTGATCAGGAGAATCTCGATGAATAATATCTCAGTTATTCAAATTTATACATGGTATCAGAGCGATATTGATCATTGGAGCAATTGCAAAACATTGAAGCGGTTGAGTTTTGTGCTGGTGGAATTCGAATTTGTAACAGTGTTTTCTTGGTGTTGAAGTTGAGATGTCTTTCGACGGATTACGATTGGAGTATGCCCTTGAGGGCAGCTCGAATTATATTGCATGGAAGGACAGGATGGAGGCGGTGCTAGATGACAATGGGTTGAAGGAGTTCATAGATGTTGAAGTACCAAAGCCTACTTCTACTGATGCTTCCATACTTGACGCATGGAAAAAGAAGACAGCAAAGTGTCGAAGGATTCTGTTGGAGGGCGTGAAGGATCACATAGTATCCAGCCTTCATGGTAAGGCTTCTCCCTTCTTGATGTGGAAAGCCTTGACAGATTTATTCCAAAGCAAGAGCAACCAGAGGAAGTTGGCGCTCAAGGATAAAATCAGAAACATAAAGATGGAGAAAGGCGACAGTATGCCCAAGTACCTCATGAAGTTCATCCAATGCAGGGATGAGCTGGGAAGTGTGGGGGTGACTGTTGATGATGAGGAATTGGTGAGCTTGGCTCTCCTAGGGCTTCCGAAGAGTTGGCATTCCTATCAGGACTCTGTCAATGGTCGAGAGAAATTTCCAGGATGGGAGCGACTTTGGTCGGATCTTGTGCAAGAGGAGATAAGGTGAAGTACTAGGGACGGATCTTCATCAAAGAACTCTGATGAAGAGAATTGTGCTTTGGATGCCAAAGCAAAGAAGGGGAAGATCAAGAAAGCTTCTCAATCCGGTGCGAAAGGCAAGAAGCAGGACATTTCCAAGGTGAAGTGCTTTCACTGTCACCAACACAGACATTACACCACTAATTGTCCATAGAAGAAGAAAAATAAGCAGGCTGCTGGGACTGCAGCTGGAGAGGCCTTAGCCTCGTAGTTTGAGCTGGATTTTTCACTGATCGCATGCTTGGTCTCAAGTGTGATGGGTTCAATGTGGTTTCTGGACAGTGGTGCGTCTTTTCACATGACAGGAGATCGAGATTTGTTTACTGATCTGGATGAGAAAGATATTGGAGTGCACATCGAGATGGGCGATGATGGTAGATACACTGTGACTGGTATCGGTACCATTTCCTTTGAGAGGGAGTCTGGTAAACCCTTCATATTGAAGGAAGTGATGCATGTTCCAGGATTGAAGAAGAATCTTATCTCTGTGGCGATGTTAAAAGACAAGGGATATGATGTTGTATTTAGCAAGGGAAAAGCTTTCCTACGCAATAAGGCAACTGGTGAGACCCGGAGGATAGGGGTTCGAGTTAAGAACCTTTATCAATTGTAGGTAGATGGTTGCACAGCAATGGCAGGCAAGGTAGAAGGAATGGTGAGCCGGGATGATGGCGAGTTGTGGCACCAGAGATTGGGCCACCTTCACCATGGAGCTTTGAAGATAATGCAACAGATTTCTACTAGGCTTCCTAAGGGCACTCTTGTGCAGTCAGATCAGTGCAGGGGGTGTACCTTGGGAAAATTTGTGAAAGCCACCTTTCACGAGAAGGATATTCGCACCACGACGATCCTTGAGAGAATTCACACAGACGTGTGTGGACCTTTCTCAATAGCTTCAACAGCAAAGCACAGGTATTATGTGATATTTGTTGATGATTTTTCTCATAAGTGCTGGATCTTCTTCATGTAGAAGAAGAGCGAGACATACTCAAAGTTCTGTGAGTTCAAAATAACACAGTTGAAAAATTAGAAATGAAGTGAAGCCTCTAAGGAAACGTGATGGTGGTGAATTCATCACGGAAAATTCAAGGATCTCTTAGGGCGTAGAAAGAAATTCGAAGAATTTGAAGAGAGCTCATAGCGCCTCACATAACCCACGAGCGAACGGGGGTTGCGGCGGAAAAACGAACGATCGTAGGTGCGCACGGACGATGTTGCATCGTCGAGCCTACCCATTCACTTGTGGGCGGAGGGCATGAAATGTTTTGCGATTTATGTGCGGTGGGTGTCCTCTGAATGCTTGGCATGAGACACGGGGAGGCGTTTTTACGGTAGAGGCTTGATATTTCCCATTTGATTTTTGTTTCCTGCCTATTTACATTCATGTGACGAAGGATACCGGAAAAAAGAAGCTGGAGTCGACCACAGAGGTTGGGATATTTGTGGGGTACACTGATACGCCCCACAACTATCGTGTGTATTTTCCAGACAGTCGCAAGACTATTGTGCGACGGGATATCAAATTTTAGGAGGAGAAAGCCATGAAGTGTTCACTTGAGAGGGAGCCACACTTGCATGCAGATGAGGAGATATTAGTTCCTAAGGATGAGTCTCAGGATGTGGATCAGCCACAAGATGAGGTTCATGGAGTGGAAGAGACCACTCAAGCAGCGCCAACCATCAGAGGGCGGAAGCGCACTACAGAAGCTGAGCTACTAGCTCGAGATGCAGAGAAGGTTGTAGGAGCACCTACATCACAGCGCAGACAAAGACAGTCACCTGATCGGTACACTATATACATGGCTCTTGTAAGAAAGTGTATTGTGACAGAGCCATCCTCTTTCGAGGAAGCTATGGAGGATCCCGCATGGGTAGATGCCATGGTGGAAGAGTATGACTCGATTGTCAGAAATAGTGCATGGGAGATTGTCCCGAGACCGGAAGGGAAATCAGTGGTGGGTTCGAGATGGATCTACAAAGTGAACGAGCGGTCGCGGTGTGGAGAAGTACGAACGAATTTGTTGTGAGGCTTTTTCACGAGATAGAGATCGATTGTGAGGAAGGTTTTTTTGTCGCAAGGTATTCTTCCATACGGACAATTCTTGCTCTCTTAGCACAGATGGGGTGGTACATTCATCGGATGGATGTGAAGACTACGTTCCTCAACGGGGTGATTGAAGAGGAGGTGTACATAGAGCAGCCTAAAGGTTTCGAGATCTTCAGCAGCGAGTTGCATGTGTGCAGGCTCAAAAGAGCGATGTATGGGTTGAAACAAGCACCTCGTTCTTCGTACACACGGATAGACAGTTATTTCACCAGGACTTGGATTCTCCAAGAGTGAGGCGGATCCTAACCTGTACCAGATTGTGGTGGAGGGTAAGTTGCTGATCATTGTACTTTATGTAGATGATTTGATTTTGACAGGTGATGAGTTGTTGATACACTCATGCAAGGATGATCTTGCAAAAGAGTTTGAGATGAAGGAGTTGGGCCTCCTTCATTATTTCCTAGGATTGGAAATTTGGCAGCGTAGTGGTGGACTGTTTGTTTCTTAGGGTAAGTATGCCCGGGAGATACTAGAGAAGTTCAACATGCATGGCTGCAAGCCTGTTGATACTCCTCTTCCTTGTGGTTGGAGGAAGGAGGATGCTACTTTGGCGGAGGTAGTGGATGCCACTGTTTATCGACAGTTGGTGGGGTCACTCATGTATCTGGTCAATACACGACCCGACATATGCTATGCTGTTCACCAGCTTTCACAAGCTATGGTTAAGCCTACCAAGCTCTTTTGGAAGGCGGGGAAGCATGTATTGAGATATCTCAGAGGCACATCGGGATATGGATTATGGTACAGACAGTCGGATGAGGTGAGGCTGTGTGGCTTCACGGATGCATATTGGGCAGGGAGCCCAACGGACAGAAAGAGCACATCTGGAGGGATTTTCAGTATCGGGTCGACAACAGTTTCTTGGTACAACAGGAAACAAAGATCCGTGGCACTCAGTTCAGCAGAGGCTGAGTATATGGCAGCGAGTTTGGCTGCATGCGAGGCTATATGGATGAGGAAGATCCTGGTCAGGTTGTTCGGTTCACACTTAGAGCCTACTGTGATTTACTGTGATAATAAGAGTTGCATCAAACTCGGTTAATATAAAACTCGGTTAATCCGATATTTCATGATGAGTATAAACACATTGACATCCGGGTATCATCCTGTCGGATATTGTATGTGATGGTCATGTGCACTCTATTTTTACATTCTACGGAGGATCGGGAGTTGATATCTTGGCTAAAGGCGCTCACCAAACAGGTCGAATACTACAGGGGCACTTGATAGGGGTTGCGGATAGTAGTCCTTATCCTGTTGAAAGGAGTGTTAAGAAGTTGCAACAAGATGATGAGCTTAGTGGAAAGAAGTCGCCTTCAGTAAGTGGGCCCGCAGGCTATTTTTGGCGCAAAGTCTATTTTTAGACTATGTCTATTTTTAGACATGTCGATCATATTCTATGAGTTGCAGGATGCTATTTGTGGATAGTTGGTCAAGTTGGAAAAAAATATGGATTTCTATTTTTAGACATATTGGGTGGAGTCTATTTTTAGAATTCCAGTCTAAAAATAGATATGTCGAATATTATTAGCTCTTAATAATATTTGGACTCTAAACATTATCTTATTCTCTTGGAGCACTTCAGTTAAGTGCACAGATGTGGCACAGGAGCTGAAAAAAGGAATTACGCTATTCCTAAGGGTTAAGTGGAGCTATTGCATGGATACTTCAGTTAGAACTCATGTGACAGAGTTTGGTGGAGTTGATTGAGGAAGTTAGTGGAGTTGTATTCAGTTTAACTAATCTAAACATAGTTGAGCTATTTGTATCTAGTTTAACTGAGTGATACAATTAGTGAGAGTGGTGTGAATTAATTATTAATTAATTCACTAATTATAAACTCATTAATCAACTAAAGAATGCATCAGTTAACTTCAGTGCATGGACAGTTTCAGTGGAGACCAGTGCAGAAATAGGTGAAAGAGCAGGTTAACTATCAATTGTGACTATATTGTTGCTATTTGCAACACACAGATAGGTGGAGTAGCCCATGAGGATTGCGTAGTTCAAGCCAGGTGGTTTATCTATTTAATGAAGCCATCCCATAGCATTAATTACGCAATAGAGGCTGGCTATCAAGTGGCAAAATATTGGAGCATGTGTTTTGCTAGATCTAGCTTGATATTGTGTAGCAATTGAGGGTGTGCATGAGAGCTTGTGAGGATATTTTGTACTATGATTTTTACATGATCTCCATGACATATAATATACAAATAGTTGGTGTTTTCAGCTTTAAGCTTTCCCATTAATATTGTTTTCATATGTGTGATTGTTTGTGGTTTTAATGTATGCATGCAATTGATTTTATTTCCGCATGTGATGATCAATGGTAGAAGAGATTATGTATTATGCATGAAGCTAAAATAGTGTGTGATCAGGAGAATCTCGGTGAATAATATCTCAGTTATTCAAATTTCTACAGGCAAGGATTGTATTGTGACCCCATGGACTACTATATATAGAAAGGAGGTTTTGTCATTTGCATCATCCAAGAATTGTTCATTTATATAATGTAAAGGAGGTTCCCCCTTTGAAGTGACTGATTTATAAGGCATTGATCTTTCTTTTCTTCTATTTTGGGAGTTGGTTTCATAACATTTGGCATATAAATTGGAGCTTCCTGCTTCTTCTCAAGTGCACCCAGTTTTCCATGTTTCATGCTTAAAGAAGGGTATAGGTGACAAACTTCCAATTCAAACAATATTGCCAAAACTTGATGATGAAGGAAAAATTATATTGGAACCTAAAGCAGTCATAGAAAGAAGAACTTGACAGCTATGAAATCGATGAATTTCAAAGTATCTCATCAAGTGGAAGAACTTTCCCACTGAAGATTCCACATGGGAGGATGAGAATTTTATACAGAAGCATCCAGAGCTACTCAAGTGTTGAGGAAAACACTTTTTTGAAGGAGAGGGGCATGTTAGGTTCCTATATTACTAGTGTAGTCCCTTATTGGTGTTAGTGTAGCCCCCTTATTTTTATTTTTGTAGCCTTGTAACCCCCAAATTGTTATTATTGTGCCCCATAAATTCCACTATTGTTATTATTGTGCCCTTAAATTATGACCCCATGGACTCCTATATATAGAAAGGAGGTTTTTTCACTTGTATCATCCAAGAATTGTTCATTTATGTAATGTAAAAGAGGTTTCCCCCTCGAAGTGGCTGATTTCTAAGGCGTTGATCTCTCTTTTCTTCTATTTTGGGACCTGGTTTCATAACATGATAACATAATTATCATCCACTCAACCATCTAAGGATCATGAACTTGATTTATTAGCCCTTGCCTCTGGCAAGGACTATAGGAATCACCTCGCAGTAAATAGTCCCTTAACATGGATTACTTTGTCAAAATTTTGTAACTTTAACCAAATTTTTTGGAAATTGTTGAATATTTGAACTTTATCATGAATTATAAAATAATTTCTAATTTTTGAAAATATTATTTCTAATTTTCCATTGGTTGAACGAGCCTTTATGTGATATAACTCCCCAAGTGGAGGGAAATTTAATTTCAGTATTTTTCAGTGCCTGACAAATAATTTTAAAATGAAAAAAAAGACTAATTTTCTAAATGCACATTCTATTGGTGAGTGCTCTAACACTAGCACTAACATTGTTAGCTTTACACTGCTAGTACTCTTCCTAGGTCCTTTATGTAAGTTATGCAGGAGCATCCTACTTCATAAATTCATTTTTGAAGAAACCTAAGGGGAAGGTTTATTTTATGAAGGGAGAGTTTCCAAAATTTTTAATTTATTAAAATGATGATTAATCGTGATTGTTCTCGAATATGTGAGAAAATTTGAGATCTTAGGTGTTACATGTTTCATGCATATTTTATGGAGCTAAAATATCTCTTGGAGATTGAGTTAGGGATTTTAGGAGTTTTGTGAGGAGATTTTATAGGATCTGAACTGAAATTAGTTAAGAATCCTTTCATTTTAAATATGATATGCCTTGAAGGCATTAGAGGGGGGATTAGATAGGAAGCAGATAGAGTGAGGTTGGTGCGATAGGAAGTGTGAAAAGGAAAATTAAGGCCGAAGACTCAAAACGGCCAAAGGAATGAGATCGGGCCTATGTAGGCTATGTGGAAGCTTTGTATAACTTATGTATGTTTGTGAGATCTAATGAAAAATCTATATTTATGTGTGGGAATTAGACCTCTGCATATTAGTTTTTACATGTCATGTTAATTCCTGTTATAGTCTATGAGAAAGGTTATATTCTGGATGAATAAAGCTTTGTTTATAGGTTTGGCAGTAGTAAGGAAACCTTTTTAATTGAATTTGTAATTGGAATCCCTGAGCCAGAGACGAGATTGATTAATATAATTGATATATTCTATGATCAAATTATCTACATAACGAACCTCTGTGAGTCACGTTTTGGGGTTGAATTTCTATGGTTGTTAATCCTGTAAAATGTGGTTTCTATTTTATGTTAGTCTCTCACATCTTGCATTAGAGTCATGATGGAGAAAAAACTTTCTAAGAGTGCAGGTTGAACACAAGTTGAATTGCATGCTTTCAGCTAGATCTAAATTTGGTTAGATCCTTCAAGGATTTAGCAGTTGAACTTGTGGATCATGTCTCAGAAACTGAGAAATTGAAGAAAATCAGAGAAATTCTGGTGAAGAATTGGAGTGCTAGGTGAAACAGAGTATGGACATGCCTTTGATGGAAAGATGCCACAATCAAGTCACAATAGAAGCATATCATTCTCAAATAATAAACAAAAGTGTGAAGGTGGAATTGATGGTCGAGATTAGATCGCAAAAATGAAGTAGGTTGGATGGACGGATGAGATCATATCCCAGATCTGAAGTGAGAGCGATGGATGGTTAAGATTATATCCCATAAATGAAGTGGAGGGTGAACGACCAACATCGCATCACAGAATTATAGTGAAATATGGATGGTCAGGAAGCCATATCACAACTGGAGCAATGAGGTCGTTACAGGATTTGGAGACTGTGATAAGGAGCCACATGTCATCTAAATATTTTCTTCGCATATCGTAATTGGGTGAAAGAACCTTGTTATTTATATTTGTTAAAATGTGTGACATGCAATAAGGTATTCACTGCGATTTGCGAAATTGAAAAATCACAAAAATTGTGATATATGTTATGTGCGATGTGCGATGAGGTTAAAGTTTTAAATTTGTGATATTGCAATGGGATGATTTGCGATAAATCCTAAATTTGCGATATTGCGATGGGCCGATTTGCGATGAAGCTTAAATTTGCGATATGGCGATAATAAAATGCGGAGAAGGTAGGTAAACATGTATTGGTCATGTGAAAAAACGGAAAAGGGAAATGAGGTAAGGTATTTGGGTTATAATCCGAAATGGCACATATTTGGTTTCGATAATTGAAAATGGATTCAAAAACATCCATAAGAGATATAATGAAAAGTATGCAGGGTGTGTTTAACAATTAAAGCACACTTTATGTTAGAATAAATCTTGGGATCTGGGTAGACTAAGTTTTGGGTCTGCATATTGAGTATTTCCGACCATATGGTTGCACCATTTTTGGTATTAAAGAAGGTTTTTCTCTAAAATATGATCAAGGAGGCTCAATTCAGCTCATTCTAAATTGAGGGACAAGTATTTTTATATGTTTGAGGTTTAAATAAGACCAGGACAATGAAAATAATACAACAATATTCATAGAGGGAGATATTTAAACTAGGGATAGAGCCTATAATGCTCTTTGAGGCAACATAAGTGAAACCTATGCATGGAGATTAAATGTTTAGTGCAGAGGTGAATTTCCAGTAGTGGAATTGCAAAAGAGTTTAGTAAATTGTAGAGGAGAGTTAACATAAGGTACCTAAAGACTGAGGAGAATTACAACTTGAGATAATTCCATCTAAGAGAAGAGTGATAAAAAGACAAGATCATGGAAAAAAGGTCTTTTTAAGTTGTAGATTTTGATGAATATGGATGTGTATATGCAGGTAGCAGTGGACAAGGGAATTGTAGCAACCATACAGTCAGAAGAAGAAGAAAGGGAGTAGAAGTGCAGAAGCCATAGAAGAGCAAGAGAATGCTCAGAAAGGGTTCTAGAGGAAAGAGAACCAAGTGATCCCAGGAGATAAAGCACAAGAGTGAAGCTTGATAGGGGATTGCGTAGCAATAATTGAGACTGGCTATAAGAGAGAGGCTTTAGTATATCTCCCAAGTGGACATGGAAAATTTTACAAGAGGAAAGGTGAAAATGACTCTACATAGTCATAGGAAAGGCTTAGAAGCAAACCATAGAAAGAGGAAAGAGGATGCCAAAACATATGGTAGAAGGAAAGTAGATGATGAAGAATTTGATAGAGAGATGGTTGAGTTAAGGGAAAAACTCAATCATTTGGAAAAAATTCTACAAAAGGAGATTAGAGAGAATTTGAAATATGGACTGAATGTAAGGAAAAGAGTCAAGTGGCTTGTTATGAGGTTATTTTCCAAGAAATTGATGCAAAAGATGAAGATTTGGATGAAGAAGGAAAATAAAACTAGTAGAAGTAAACATAGAGAAGAAGTTCGCCTTTGCATGAAGAAGGGTCAATCCTAGGAGAGGATGATGATGAGAGTGATGAGATGATGGAGTGCTTGGAGCAACACAAAGAGGAGATATCGATGACGTCAAGTGAAGAAGGAAATTGTAATGTATTTCAAACTAATTGTTTGTACGAGTGTGAAATTGCAGGTACTAAAGATCAAGCAAATGGAGATGAACAAATGAAAAAAATGGAAGGAGCAGCAGTGCAAGAAAAGGACTATGCTTATAAAGGACAACAAGAGGTGTCTGATTCTAGAGTTGGACAGTTTCAAAGGATTGTTTTAGAAGAAGGAAGTTCAACCTTGTGTCATGAAGACAACCTTAAATAAGGTTATGAAAGAAATCATATCAAAATTTCACAATTTTGTGAAAAGAAGAGTAAGATGGGAGGTATAATTTGTTGGTTGTACATTTTCTTATTAAGTGTTTATATAAATATTTCTGAATAAATTGTTTGTATGACTGAGAACTATTGGAAACAGGAAAAGGAGGAGATATTGTATGTCTTGAAGATGTGCAATTATGGCAAAGGGAGAGATGATAAGGAGAGTGCAGCTCAAGAAAATTATGTCAATGGAAAAGAAACTATAAAGAGTCAAAGACTAGGAAGCATCCAAGGACCCTAGGAAGAAGAGATATTGTTATCTCATGCAGCCAGGAAAAGAAGGAGACTAACTTATGAAGACAATCATGAAGAATAATTTGTAGAAATTTCTCAAGGAAGGACAGAATAGAGCTATGCTATAAAAGGTCATGAAGGGGTTTATGCAGAACCAATAATTAACTGAGATAGAAATCAGATTGTTGATTGTGATCAGAGAACTGTAGAAGATGGAAAACAAGTAGAAGAATAAACTCATGTAACAGAAAATTGCATCCAGAAAGAAGAGAAATGTACAGAAGATGGAAGAAATCATACTTCCATGGAGCAGTTGAAAGGAGAATGGTCATAGAAATCATATTCTTTGGAATTTTATGAAGGAAAGTGATCCAGGAGGATCTTAATCAATACAGTGCAGTAGAAAGGTCCAGTCAACTTCAGCAGTTCGATGACCAGTTTAGTCTTCATACATGCAGTTTTTCCAATGAAAAGTTCCTCCAGATGTCATAAGGTTCAAATTTTTTTGATATGCTGTAAAGGATTTTAATCCTAAACTAAGGTTTAAAAGGACATTGTAAAGGTATAAGGTTAAAAGCTATACCTAGATCTAAAACCCTAATACCTAAGTCTAAAACCCTATCCACATCATCTAAGACCTAAGGCTTAAAGACCTAAGTGATAGCATAGGTCCTAAACATTAAACCTATTCCTAAGTCTTAAATCCTAATCATAGTACATAGCACAAATACAAACCTTATATGCACAAAACCTAACAAATAAGAACTATGTTGTAAGACCTATGCATAAACCATTACATAAACCTTCATAATAAGGTTCGGAAGATTTGGTTTTAAACATAGTAATAAAAAATTATATTAAAGTTATAAACCCACAGTGCTAAGGGATAAACTGCTAGCTGCCATCAAACTGTGTCAGAGATTTTAAAAACATGTCACAGGTTTCAATTGCTCGCAGAGGGAGTTGTTTGGTTGTCCGCCAGTGGTAAACTCCACAGAGACTGTTAGTATGAATATTTATTCAAAGTGTACGAAAAAAGACCACTTTAGCTACGCATAACTTATAGCCCTAACAGCAAAAGATGGATGCCAATATCTTCAGATATGCAGTTAGTTAACCAAGACAAATGCTGCAAAAATCCAGACCTATGCATAAAAAGACATTAAGCAGTAAAAATAAGGTTTTGATCCATGTATCCAATAGACAAGACAAGAGCAATATTTTTGAAGAATTTTTGTATTAATGGCACCTAGGAGGAAAACAAGAAAGGTGTTTCCAATTCTCCTCAATGGGATGGGTTCTTGGAAGTCCTCAACACTTCAGATCTAGAATTTCTCTCTCTAGTTGGTGTAGAAAACCCAGACAAACATAGAACTCAAAGGGAGTTCACAAAGCAAATAATAGAAAATATGACAATGATAATGGCTCAAAGTCAGACCAAGAGTATAGATCCAGAGTGATCTAAGAGGCAACAATTGGTGATGAATGGTAGGAAAAACCCTTCTATTATAACAAAATATTAGGTCATTCTAGATCTTGGTGCATGATTAAAATAATATTAACCAAATCTAGATCCACCTTTTATGGAATATTTTATTATATTTGCTGGAGGGGAAAGGAATTTGACTTGGGTCAAATCCCTTTATTTGTAAATAATAAATAAATAAATGATTTATTTATCATTTTAAGGAAGAGATTGAATGATAATTAAATAAATAATGATTTATTCAATTATTTATAAATGATTTAGTCAAATTTAACAAGGAATATTATTTAAATAAGGTTTAAATAATTATTCCTAGAAAATAATAAGATAAATAAGGATTTATCTAATGAATTTCCTTGTTTTGGGTTAAATATGACCAGGAATAGTAATTAAATTACTATTTAATTAATTATTTCATGAGGAAAATCAAAAAAATATAGATTTGTTTAATATTTCCCTTTGGGGTTTCCTGTTTAGACCATAAACAACCTAATAAATGTGTTTTATTAAGTTATTTTACTTAGTGAAAGAAATTTTACTTAGGGTAAAATTGGTCTTACATGGTGTACTTGGGTTCATCTAATGATAATAGGTTAGATGACCAAAAATTGGTGTAACAGATTGCCCCCCAGCGTGCGAGTGTTAGGAGCAAATCGTATGACCGAAGTACGTTGTAAGAACTCAATCACCAGACATCAAAAGGGAAGTTAGAGAGAGGAATGTAAGGTAGACTAATGTTCTGAAGAACTAGACCCTGAGGAGATGATACTTACAGGTGCGACAAGTATCTTTTTATGAGTGGGTACCTGTGCTAAAGGCGGCGGGGGAGGCATACCTATGCCCGCTGAGACAAAGTACAAAAGAATAGTGTGTCCAGTAAACAAGGGACCGAACCATAAAGTACAGACTGGCATAAACATGAGCCAGATAAAATATATAATGATGAATCTCACATATATGTTGTGCCTGGGATAACAGCCAAGACTTATACAATAATATCTGAGTACATGAGATACAAATACAACCCAGATGCCCCTGTAAATAGGAAAGGGTTCTGAAAATCTGACTGACATGTGTAATCAAGAAGGTGCTGCAAGCAGCTGAGGCCGACATCATCAAATCTGTGGAGCTGCATCGAAGGCTGAAATGAAGAAGTCATCCGGGTATGTGGGGGACTACCTGTAGGGCCACCCCCTCATGAGGGTTGGGACATCTCACACACACCCGAGAATCACCAATATCTGCTTCTGCATCACTGAACCATCAAGTATATGGATCTTGATCATGCTGAAAGGAGCTGGAGCTGAGAAACAATCAATTCAAAGGGAAATAAGGAGTCCCTTTGCCTGATCCAGGGCACAGAATAAGAGTGGAAGCTGGAACCAAGGTACACCGCCCTCTAGACCTGTCTTCTGGAATGAATGAGATGATGTCAACAAAAGGAGGTCCACCATAGGTGAGGCAATAAGGGATCCTCAACTAAGGCAGGAGAGAAAATAGTAGAGCGACTGACATAATGACACCAATGACGATGATGAAATGGGGGGTACTGAGTAGCGAATGGATGACTTTCCTTGTTAAAGCATAAAGGGCATGGATGACCTGGCAGCGACTGGCACAATATCATGAGGGATAGGGGACAGTGGGACTGGAGGCCATAATGTGCGACACGAGAGAGGGACCAAGAAATGAAGGATGGAGGACTATAGCAGGATACAAAGGGACTTGGGATAGACTCAATGAATGCGATGATGACTCAACTTGGATGTTATAAACAAGGGAGACTCAATGGTGCTGCCACATAGTAAAGGTCCAATGGGGGACAATAAAAACATGAGTACAAGAGGGTAACTCACGAAAAACATCAACACGAGCATGGACAAGTATGGAGGCCAAGTGGTGCCTCTATTATGAGTGTTGCAAGTGAAGAAATTTGATTTTGAGGAGAGGTGAAGTGACCCTTCATGGACAAAATGTGTCCTAGTGAAGTATCAAATCATGAAAAACAAACAGATGCTGGCTATCTAAAAGAAAATAAAACATGCATTTCGGGAAGGAAATTCTAAGGGTAATATTTCTTAAGATAGAGTGCATTGTGAGGATTAGGAAGGGGGTTGCCTTCGAAGTCCTCTAAGAGGTATGCCCCCTTACCAAGATCCTTACTGGTGATGTAAGGGCCTAGCCATAATGAGTCAAACTTCCCATAACCGAGGACATCATGGGCCTGGTCATATACTAGAACAAGGTCACCATCGTGAAAAGTACGAGGGTGGACTTTTCGGTCATACTGAGCTTTGGTGCGTTTCTTAGCCACTTCAATGGTTTGCAATGCAACACGACGGTCTTCGGAGGCACGCTCAAGCATGATAAGTCGTTGTTCTAGAGGTTGGGTATCAGGGAGAATCTCAACGGCCAGATGAAGAAAAGGGATTTCACACTCGATCGGTAAGACTGCTTCCTCTCCGAAAACGAGGTGGAAAGGAGTAAATCCAGTGGTAGTTTTAACATAAGTTCTATAGGCCCACAAATCAGGGAAGAGCATAAGATGCCAGTTGGTTTTGTGCTTGTTCACCATCCGTTGAAGCATGGTCTTAAGGATTTTATTGACTACTTCAACTTGGCCATTACCTTGGGGGTAATAGGATGATGAATATTGATGCTCAAAACCCAACAGTGAGGATAGCTCACGCCATATCTCATCTTCAACATTTCGGCTGTGGTCAGAGACCAATTTTTTTGGAACCCCGAATCGAGCGATAACGTGGTTAAAGAAAAAGAGGGCTGCTGTAGCTGCCGTGTTGTTAAATGTTGGCATAGCCTCAGCCCATTTTGTGAAATAGTCAATCTCCACGATGATGTACTTATGGTTACCAGTGGATGGAGGTCGACACTCCATAAAGTCGATGGCCCATTTACAGAAGGGACCAGCTTTGACGACAGGATGGAGGGGAGCTAGAGGAGCTCACGCCTTAGGGGTGAAATGCTGGCAATTGGGATAGTGTTTGATTGCTTCAATGCAATAACTGAAGAGAGAAGGCCAAAAATACCCAGTGCACATGACTTTCTGGGCGGTAGCAAGACCGGAGAGGTGGCCACCACACGCGCTGCTATGGAAGGCATTGAGGACTTGCTCGGCTTCAGCGTGTGTGAGACAATGACGAAGGACAATATCTATGCCGTGATGATAAAGGTCGTCACCGATAAGAAGGTAGCGGGGGGCCTGGTGTCGGATACATCGTCAAGCATCACGGTCAAGATGAAGGGCTAAATTTTGGGTTCACAAGTATCACCGTACCAAGGATCGTCCGTAGTAATGGCAAATAAGTGCTCATTAGGAAAATCATCATTAACTGGAGGATCCTGCGTACCGGTAGGTAATTCAGAAATGAGTTCAGTGAGGGCTAAACCTTTCTTACATTTTTGTGTGACAAATTCGAGGTCGAATTCATGAAGGATAGCAACCCAATGGGCGTACTTCCCATTGAGGATGCATCGACTCAATAGGAAGGCCATGGGGTTGGAATTAGTCACAATGTTGGTGGAACACATGAGGAAGTAATGACGAAGTTTTTGGACTAAGAAAACGACAGCCAACGCTAATTTCTCTTCATGTGAGTAGGATATAGGAGGACCTACGAGGTTCTTACTGACATAATAGATCACATGCTCGATACCGTTGTCATCTTCCTGGACGAGGACTCCAGTGACTGAATAGGTGGAAGCGGAGATGTACAGGATGAAGTCCCTATCAAAGTCAGGAGTACGGATCTAGGGAGCGGATGTGAGAGCATGCTTGAGGGAATCAAAAGACTCATGAGCATAGGTATCCCATACAAATGGGATGTTAGATTTGAGGAGTCTAAGGAACCCATGCGTGGTGGTGGCATAGTTAAGAACGAACCAGCGAAGAAAATTAGCTTTGCCTTGGAGACTCTGTAGCTGGCACAAGGTACGGGGAAGGGGAAGTTCAAGAATGGCTTGAAATTTCAAAGGGTCAAGATTTATACCATTTTTAGACACTATGAAGCTGAGAAGACGGCCGGCGAGAACGCGGAAGACACATTTCAACGGGTTAAGGCACATATTATACTTGCGACAGCGCAGGAAGACGGTACACAGATCGTGGAGGTGTTGCGCCCGATGTTTGGAACGTGCAGTGAGGTTGTCTAAATAAGCAAGGATAATATGAGCTAAGTCATGGAAACAATAAGACATGGCCCATTGAAAAGTGGCGCCGACATTTTTAAGGCCGAATGGCATGACCCAATATGCAAAATTTTCCCACAGACTAATGAACGTAGTTTTAAGTTGATTAGCATGATGGATAACAATTTGGTTGTATCTGGAGAAACCATCCATAAAGGATAGAACCTCGTGCCCCACACACTCATCAATGATTTTGTCAATAAACGGTGTGGGGAAGTTTTCTTTGGGACAAGCTTTTTTCAAGTCACGAAATTCAGTGCAGACATGGATGGTGCCTTGTTTTTTGAGGACGGGAACTGGGTTAGACACCCAAGTGGTGTATTCGATGGGATAAATGAAACCAGCCTGCCTGAGCTTATCGATTTCGGCTTTGATAGCTTCACGTCTAAAAGGATTAATGGGTCTCAACTTTTGACGAACTGGATTGGCATCGGGCCATGTGTCGATATGGTGTTCAATAATGGCGGGATCGAGTCCGAGCATTTTTTAGTAGGACCAGGCGAAAATATCACGGAATTATTTGAATAGCTTGGTGTAAGCTTCAATTTATTCCGGGGTGCATTGGGTGCCCAAGGTGATATGTTCTTCGATTCCTGGTTTGACAGAAATGTCAATTTTGATGGTAGGAGAGACATTGGCCATGTTTCCTTGTTCGAAAGCATCAGGTGCAGGGATGGGATTTTTAAACCAATCGACTACAGCGGGAATGAAGTATTTAGTTTCCACAGCATATTGGTCATGGGACTGTTGTGGGAGGAAGTACGTACGATGGTGCATATAATCCCATGGAAAGTCAGGGTTGGTCATGGCTTCCATAATGTCTTCATCTGACTGGAAGATGGGAATATTGGAGGAAGGAGGATCACCTGATGAGGTAGCAATACCTAACTCCTCACCATGTGGAGAAAGGCTCACATGCATAATGTCATGGGGGGTGACAGAAGAGTAGGAAGATACGAGGTCTACCGATGTTGAGCCCAGGGTGATCACATGTAGGAGGTCAGATGAATCATCAGGGGAAGTCACCAAGGGGACTGTCGCCGGGGGCCTCAAGGATGATGATAAGTAAAAAATGGTGGTCGAAGACTCCATCATTTCAACATCGGGAGGGGCAATGTTAATGGGAGTAGGTAGATCCTCTGTTCCTACCAAATTATAACTTGCAAACAAGTGAGAAGGTATCTTGTCATGCTTAGCCTTGAATTGGCCGTATGCGTCTAAAGAGGAATGGTACTCGTCAAGGAGAGGACAAAGGTGGGAATAATGGCCATGGAAATTGCACAAAGCACAATGGTGATTTGTGTGCAAGGTTTTGAGTTTCAGGATTGAATCAGGTATAGTGACATAGACCTCAGGGATATCAGATTCTGAAAATGTCTCATTGACCATGGTCTTGAGATGCGGCAATTTAGGACATGTCTGGGTGGCGTGACCAACAACATCACACAAAGAACACTGGATAGTGTGTTTTAGTGGCCGAGGAGGGGGAGGGTTCATCGGGGCAGCTTTTTCCTTAATTTATTTTGTGTGAGATTTGCCCCCTTTTCCTGATACCGTCGCAATAGGGGATGGTTCCTGTTGAGGTGTGGGAGGCACTGTGATATCGGGAGAAGTGATGGGGACTGGTTGAACTGGGGTCAAAGCAAGGTAAGGTTTGGGATGATCAGGTGGGGTGGCGGTTGGGGGATCGAGGTACCAGACGGGAATCCCCAGGGTCAGGTTAGGAAGAGATAGGGTAGCCATGACAGGTACCGAGTACACTCTGAGAGGTGGAATGAATAACGGTATCTGACCAGAGGGGTAATGGCCAGGCAGAATGGCTCCAAGGTGGCTAAGGTTTGGAGGAACTGATCCAGGAGGGTAAATAGGCTTATGGATACCAGCTATAGGCAAAGGGTCAGAAGGAAAAGGTCCAGAAGGCTGAGAAGAAGTGCTAGGAGCAGGTGGCAAAGGGCGAGGTTGCTGACTAGCTGAAGCAGGCCGTGTGAGAGCAGCCTGAGACGATTGCGTCATGCAAACATTTGATAAGCTGGGATCAGAGACAAGAGGAGGAGGAAGACCAGGGAGGGTTCCAAGCAAAGAGGAGTCTTTGTAGACATCGGGGGAGACATTGGTCAAAGAATCGACAGCTTGCGTATTGGCTACTGAAGAGATGGTCGTCTCAGGGGAGGTCTAAGATTTGGGCTCATAATATGTTAACTGGTCAATGGTGACTATATTTCCATTATGAAGGAAAGACATCTTGCAGTATACTATGGATGGGATAACAGACATGGCATAGGTGTAGCTACACCCCAAAAGAATGTTATAATCAAGAGGGGCATTGATAACTTCAACGTCAACGCAAATAGTCTTTTCTGTAAGAGTGATAGGACAATTACGGAATAGGCCAATGGGTTGGGAGGCATGGCCATCCCACGCTTGAAGGGTGATCATGGAAGGGGCCAACTCAGGAGATCCGAGTTGTTTCCAAACCGAAGCAGACATCACATAGGTGGATGTCCCCTCATCAATGATACACCAAGAAACGTTAGCGTTCTGGATTTTGACTGGGATTTGGAAAGCTACGAAAGCAGGAAGAGGAGGATGTGTTGATTGATGTGCATCGAAAAAAATCAATTGGTCATCATTAGGATCTACAGTTCCCATGGAAGATAGTAGAGCCTTCTTTTGAGAAGGGCACGACTGGAGGAGTTCCAGTGTTGAAATGGCAGCAGGAGACTGTGCCAAATCATCTACTATGCTATACGAATGAGCGGCTTGACTAGAAGCAGCATTTCGGTGTAATGGTCCCTTAGGAATCTTGGTATGAACCTCAACTTTGGGCTGAGGGATATGCAAGGGACCATTGGATGTCGAAAGAGGCTCTGAAGAACCTGGAGAAGGTGACTTGAGGATAGACGAAGTGGGAGGCTTGGGGTACTGACAGGACCGAGTTTGAAGATTAAGGTTGACGGTTAGAGGTTGATCAAATTTCATCATGGGGATCTGGTAATCGGAGGAACCAAAAGGGGAAGGTTGAGTGGCCACCTATCCGTCAGGTAGTTGGGCAGCCACGAATCCTTGCTGGGGGAAAGGATTGGTAAACACAGCTGGTTGAGTAGTGGCCACATTGGGGGGAACATTAGGGGAGGCATGTTGTCCTCACAATGTGGCTTGAGACTTCCACATCTGCTGCATCTGTGGTAAAAGGGGACAATCATAAGTGTAATGACCATAAACACTACAACACGAACAATGATTATTTGTGCGAATAGGCCTGTTCAGCTTGGGCTAAGTGCCTTGTTGCTGGTTAGCAGCATTAGAGTCAATACCTTGAGGATTGGGTCCACGAGTACTAGGGGAAGATTGATTTTTATTGCCTTTCCTCTTCCTTTGAGAGGAAGGAGGATTAGTTGCACCCTGCTATGCAAATACTTGTGCTGGAGGGCGTTGTAGGTGCTGTGGCTGGGGTTGAGAAGGCAAGGGAGGTGGAGGTGCGAATGTTGGAGGAGCTGGAGCACCAGGCTGTGGATAAGGATAATGGTTAGATTGGGCAACATTGAGGTAAGCAGGGGGTTGGGAAAAAGTATGAGGCATGCTGTATCCTGGGTACATGCTACCTGGAGGGGAAAAAGTGCTGGAGGCACTGACCCCTCCCGAAGGGAGACCATAGCCCATAGGAGGTTGAGCGTATGGATGAGAAAGAGCTCCAACGATACTGTCAGCATAATGAGATGCCTCCGGGGCGTTAGTGCCACCGGGTCTGGGGAGGTTAGGAAGGACGGTATAAACATAACCAGACTGAGCATAGATCAGGTCATATTTCGAGGCTATTTGGAGGGCAGCTTCTTCGGTTTGAGGGAAATGTAGGAGAGATCTAAGGAACCGGTCCATATAGACACGGTCTTCAAAGGTAGGAGCCCGACATAGGCTCTTTCTTCACCGCCATTCTCGAACATGGTCGGATAGGTGGGTCGCAGATGATTGATGGAAATAAGTCAAGAGTTCGGTACCAATGTCGTATCGGAGAGGGAGCTCGAAATAAGATAAGAAGGCTCGGGCAATGGTTGCAAAGGTGGTATGGGAGGAGGAGGTCTGATCAACATACCATTTAGAAGCTTTGCCTGTAAGTGTGTGTTGGAACAACAGAAGACGGATGGAATCATTGGTAGTGGAATTGGATGAACACCACATGTGGAAAGATCGGATATGGTTGGTGGGATCTTCTCCAGCAAAGCCTTCGAACTTGGGAATTTCAGAGGGGAGCTTGGTTGGCATAGCAGGCCAACCAACATCATGGCATATAGGGTCATTCATCAACTGATTGAAATCGGGGAGACTGAGGCCTACCATATAAGGGAGCAAGGGGACAGCCGAGGTAGTTCCTATGGCAGTTCGGCTAGTAGTAGTCCCGACAATAGGGCCTGGATTACCGCTAGCGTTAGGACCTGGACCAGATATAGTGAAGGTGACAGGGGGAGAACCAGAAGTAAAAGGAGAACCCAATGAATCAGAAGAGGAGTCAGAGTGCAGACTCGGAGGAGGACTAACTTGACGACGATGGGAAGGAGTAGGTCAATTGACCGAAAACTGAGGATGAATGCCAAGAAGTCTCTGAGATATATGCCTTGGGGGCGCAATGATGACAACACAAATAAGGCACAAGGGGAAGAAGAACAACCAACCAGAGCAGGGAGGTGCAGAATCAAGTGATTACAATGTCGAAACAAGGGCAAAGAGGTGCAGTGTCAATTAATTTTACAGTGTTTTAAAGTCTTTGCCTGGTGGTGTTAACCAGGCTCTTATTCACTTAGGGTGAGTGTGTGGCGTGCGTTAATTTTAATTTTTAAACCCAGACGTTTTGAGAGCAAAAGAAAATGTGTGTTGCGTAACTGAAAATAAACCTACAGAGAACAACATATAATACTGAAATAACAGAAAATTAATAGCTAACAATGCATCAATCTAACCCAAGGAGGCGGGTCTCTCAAAAAATAATCTAACATAGGGAAAAAATATAGTCAAAACACACTGAAAATAAGCCAATAGATCTAAGGTCGGGAGGGACAGGGATCTAAAGGATAAATCTTCTAAAAAGAGATGCAGAAAACAACAAAGAGACAGAGGCAAGGTTGTTGTGAAAGAGGAGGAAAAAAGCTAAAGGTAGTAGGGAAAAGGAGGTGACCCTAAAGGCAAACCCAAAAAAAACTATATGAGGTGATTTGGATGGAAAAATAGCTGATCTAAAAGAGATCTGAATATGAGGGATCAGATTTGTAAAATAACTGGCTGAAACTCTAAAAATTTAGACACCTGTAACAGCTAAAACTCTTCCACAAAAAGTGAAGGGTACTGAAGCCCTAGGGGGCTAGTTTCCCACTTAGTTGAGTAAAACAGAACAAGAACAAGTCTAAATGGGCAGAGCCAGAGGCTGGACAACCCTGACAGAAGCTTTAGACAAACCCAGAAAACTTTCAGAAAATCTACAGAAAAAAGTGTAGGTCGCATGTTCTAACCTGTTTTCTATCTAGGTCACAGTTTTGAGGCTGAAAAGTGTGTCCTGCAGTCCAGGTCGCAGGTTCTAGGCTGAAAAGTGTGACCTGCAGTTCCGGGTCTCTCAACGGTAGATTGCAAAAAAAGTTGTCGTCTAAGTTGCGGCTGATGTCTGTTACCTGCGCAATAGGGCCAGAAACACACGGAAGTTATAAATTTTAATGTTTGAGGGTTTTATGGGAGAAAAAAAACATAAAACAGGAAAAACAAAAAGCTGAAGAGAAACCCTAGGGTTTGAAGCAGCTGGATATGTAGGAATATGAAAAACAACAGCAGTCATAATTGAAAACCTGTGTGGAGTCGCCAGTTGTTAGTATGAATCTTTATTCAAAGTGTACGAAAAAAGACCACTTTATCTACGCATAACTTATAGCCCTAACAGCAAAACATGGCTGCCAATATCTTCAGATCTGCGGTTAGTTAACCAAGACAAATGCTGCAAAAATCCAGATCTATGCATAAAAATACATTAAGCAGTAAAAATAAGGTTTTGCTCCATGTTTCCAATAGACAAGACAAGAACAATATTTTTGAAGAATTTTTGTATTAATGGCACCTGGGAGGAAAACAAGAAAGGTGTTTCCAATTCTCCTCAATGGAATGGGTTCTTGGAAGTCTTCAGCACTTCAGATCTAGAATTTCTCTCTAGTTGGTGTAGAAAATCCAAACAAACATAGAACTCAAAGGGAGTTCACAAAGCAAATAATAGAAAATATGACAATGATAATGGCTCAAAGTCAGACCAAGAGTATAGATCCAGAGTGATCTAAGAGGCAACAAAAGGTGATGAATGGTAGGAAAAACCCTTCTATTTATAACAAAATATTAGGTCATTCTAGATCTTGGTGCATGATTAAAATAATATTAACCAAATCTAGATCCACCTTTTATGGAATATTTTATTATATTTGTTGGAAGGGAAAGGAATTTGACTTGGGTCAAATCCCTTTATTTGTAAATAATAAATAAATAAATGATTTATTTATCATTTTAAGGAAGTGGTTGAATGATAATTAAAAAAATAATGATTTATTCAATTATTTATAAATGATTTAGTCAAATTTAACAAGGAATATTATTTAAATAAGGTTTAAATAATTATTCCTAGAAAATAATAAGATAAATAAGGATTTATCTAATTAATTTCCTTGTTTTGGGTTAAATATGACCAGGAATAATAATTAAATTACTGTGTAATTAATTATTCCATGAGGAAAATAAAACAAATATAGATTTGTTTAATATTTCCCTTTGGGGTTTCCTATTTAGACCATAAAAAACCTAATAAATGTGTTTTATTAAGTTATTTTACATAGTGAAAGCAATTTTACTTAGGGTAAAATTGGTCTTACATGGTGTACTTGGGTTCATCTAATGATAATAGGTTAGATGACCAAAAATTGGTGTAACAGAGACCACCGACGGGGATCACATGTAACAGGTATGCGGATAAGGTAGTTGTGACCGCTGGGCCCTAACCATCGGGATAGACCATAACCACCGAATAAAACCCGCCTGATCACACACAGTGGCTCCTCGGATGCACCCAGTTTGCTGACCGCTAAGGGTTTATTCATATCCAAAGTTTTATTTTGGGTTTTTAGAATTTAATACAACGCTAAGGTTTAGGGACCTTATCCCTAGGTTTATGTGGAAAATAGGGATTCGATCCTTACCACATGATTTTCTCAACCAAGTGCCAATTTTTGCCATCCAATGTTCGAATGCAGTATTATAAATCCATGACAAATTCATTCAAGGGGGACATTGATTTTTTGAGATCAGTTTCAGTAGGTTGGAGGTAGTTTTGTTTGCAGCATTGCTCGACTGTCAGGAGTCAGAATTGAGCGCGGAGACAGGCATCGAAAAGGCAAGGAAGAGTACTTTATTTTTACAGGGTTCAAAAGTGCCTGCAAGCACAGTGATTCTGTTCCATTTCAGTGTAAATAAATTCCAAGATCAATCCTAATAAAAACGGACGCCCACTTAAAAGAAGACCCAGAGATGTAGTCCAGGAGGGACAAACTCCTTCATCAAATTTTTTGCTTCTTCTTCTCTCTGTTTATTGTTGTTATTTAATCATTTATTACTTCTAGTTTATGTCATCTTTCATTAAAGCATACTTTAGTTAACAATCAATCTAAAGGACAAACTAATCAAATTGCTTAAGCATTTTATTCGATCACTTTCGGATCATTTTGGTATCAGATCAGGTTGTCCTTTGTAGTTTTTTGATTAGTGGATGTTAACCAGGTTGAGATTGCAATGTGGAAATGGTGAGCTTGAGGAATTCGATCCAGAGATCGAAAGGCAAAAATTCGATCATTAATCAACGATGGTAGGGACTAAGACTATTGAGACTCTTGAAGCTACTGAAAAGAAACACAAATGAGAATCAAATCCAGCAGATGTTTCTAAACATGCAGCAAATGTTGGTAAAACTATATGAAGACAAGAAGATGAGAGATGCAGCCTCATCGTCGAAAGCATAAAATAAGGAAAAGGGTAAAGGCAAGGCAGATAAATCTCCTTCTCCTCTGTCATCTCCATCATCTTCTTCTTCCTCTTCTACTTCTAGTTATGAATCAGAAAAATAAAAGAAACCTAAGAGTCCATTATTGAAACTTGATGTTAAGTTCGAATTACCTGTGTATGATGGTGAAATAAACCCTGAGAAACTAGATAATTGGGTAAAACAGTTAGAAGTATATTGTCGTATTCAAGATATTACTGATGATAAGACAAAGATCTAATTAGCTACTCTTAGAATGGGGGGTACTACTTTGATCTGTTGGGAAAGCAAGACACAGATAGATTTAAAGCATAAAGGAAAAGTTATCACCTCATGGACTAAGTTTATTAAAGCTCTAAAGAAACAATTCTATCTGTTGGGTCACACACAACAAGCTATAATTGATTGGTAGCGCTTGCGACAAGGTAAGGGACAGAATGTTCAAGAGTTCACATAGGAATTCAAAAAGAAAGCATTAGCACTCGGTATTTCTTTGGACACAAAAGAAACTTTGTTGAGGTATATTGGTAGTTTGCATTCATATTTGCATCATACATTATTAATTTTCAATTCTAATGATTTTGATGAAGTTTGTGTTCAAGCTATTGATGTCGAATCAGGTGGTAGACCATTCAATTTTACACCAAAGACGTCCAATCAATTGGAAATTGAAGACAACAAAAACAAGGGCAAGTCAAAGGGAAAGAAGACTAACAAAACTCAGAAGGAAGATGAAAGACCTACGTGTACACATTGCCAAAGGATCGGCCATGATGAATCTAGGTGTTGGAAACTTCATCCGGAACTGAAGCCGAAGAAGTTTCAATCGAAGAAGGGTGAAAAGAAGGTTTAAACAACAGTCCAACAAGGCTTGGACTTGGGATCCGATTCAGGTGATGAAGGTAAAATCACTTCTATGGTTACAACAGGTAAAATTTCTAATGCTAGTACTTATACTTCTTCAAACATCAAACAACAAAATTAAGATAAAAGAATCGAGTTATTTCATATAAGGGTAACTTCAAAGCATACTAAGATAGATACATTGTTTGATACGAGATCACAGGAAAATTTGATTTCTGAGTCATTGGTTAAACAATTGGGTTTGAAAACAAGTAATCATCCAAAGCCATATCCTTTAGGGTGGTTAAAGGAACAAAGTAAAATTCATGTTACCAAACAATGTCGATTAAAATTGGAAATCACAGCTAACTATATCGATGAAGTGGAGCTAGATGTGATACCATTAGACATTTGTGGAATTGTCTTAGGTAGCCCTTATCTCTATGACTGTGATGCAGTATTTTATAGAACATAGAATGTGTATCATCTCAGGAAAGATGGGATTAAGTACATTGTTCGGGCACATAAAAACAAAGATCACTTGAATTTAATTAATGCTAATCAGATGAAGCACTTAATAAGTTCAAGTAAAAGATATTTTCTTATGTCGATAAAAGAGCAACATAAGGATCTTAATGATAATTTTTTAGGTTATGAAATTCAGTATGATGGTAACTTGGTTAAAAATATAGATTCATTTCAAGATCTAGTTAAAGAACCAAAACATCTACTCCATAAAATGTAAATATCACATGAGATGTAGTTGATGTTTGATGTCTCTAATAATGAAATGTACAAGTCAGTTATAGAGCATAAAGAAATGAAGCAAAAAATTCCAGGGAAGGTTGGAAAAGAATTAATGCAACTTAGATCATCTCCATACAGTTCACCCATGATTTTGGATCATAAGAAAAACAGGACATGGGGAATAAGTGTCGATGTTAAAGTTGATTCAATTAAGCAGAAAAATTTCACAGTATTGATAAATCATCAACAATCATATGAAGTTAAAACAGATGTTAAAGGTTATGCAATGAAAATAGTGATTCACATAGATTATCAGCTGGTTCAATACTTTCAGTCATATACTAAGTTGCAACAATTTGACTATAGTTGGATGGGATTTCTTCAGCAAATTCACTTAGTAATTAAGGACAAGGAAGGTGTAACAAGTAAAGTATTTGATATGTCGTCTTTGAATGCTTCAGTAGTACTGTATAAAATTTCATTGGTTCATGAAAGTTATGCAGAACAGTATAATACTGATGATGATTTCGAAGAAAATTTTGAATCGCTAACTCATGATGCTCAGATAGAAAGAGTGCAGGTTATTTGGGAAGTTCATCTTTCTAGGATTGCAGGATATTTTGGCATAAGAAAGACTACGGCACAAAGTCAAAGGTATTGTTACTGGCCTCATATGTATGAAACAATTGTGAAGTACATAAAGGGATGTGTAATGTGCTAAAAAAGCAAGCCATGCAATTGAAATATTGGTTTGCACATGCCACTTCCAGTTCCTTTGCAACCATGTGGTAGCATGGATTTTGTTCAAGGACAGACGTAAATGGTGAAGAGAACCAGGATACAGATTCTTTGAGGTAACTGCAATAAACATCCTAAGATATGGGATGAATTTGTAACTTATATGCATCAAGCTTACAATCAAGCCATGCATTCTTCTGCGCCACGACAAGAATTGAGTCAAGTCAGGTTCAAATTGTGCCATGATAAGCATAAGTTTTAGATCAATGAGCAGGTATGGTTTTATGTCATCAAAGTCAAGATGAAAGTGAGAGAGTTGTATTCTCACTTATTGTCAGTTTAAAATCAAGCTTTTATGGTCCAAAATCTTTTTAAGTGGAGAGAATTGATCCAGGAGGATCTTGATCAATACAGTGTAGCAGAAAGATCCAGTTAACTTCAGCAGTTTGATGACCAGTTCAGTCTTCATACACGCAGTTTCGCCAGTTTCACCAGTGAAAATGTCCTCCAGATGTCATAAGGTTCGAATTTTTGTGATATGATGTAAAGGGTTTTAATCCTAAACTAAGGTTTAAAAGGACATTGTAAAGGTCTAAGGTTAAAAGCTATACCTAGATCTAAAACCCTATCCACATCATCTAAGACCTAAGTGATAGCATAGGTCCTAAAAATTAAACCTATTCCAAAGTCTTAAATCCTAATCATAGTACCTAGTGCAAATACAAACCTTATATGCACAAAACCTAAAAACTAAGCACTATGTTGTAAGAACTATGCATAAACCATTACATAAACCTTCATAATAAGGTTCAGAAGATTTGGTTTTAAACATAGTAATAAAACTTTATATTAAAGTTATAAACACACAACGCTAAGGGATAAACCACTAGCTGCCATCAAACCATGTCGGAGATTTTAAAAACATGTGACATGTTTCAATTGACTGCGGCGGGAGTTGTTTGGTTGTCCGCCAGTGGTAAATTCCACGGAGACCACCGACTGGGATCACATGTGACAGGTATGCGGATAAGGTAGTCGTGACAACCACCAGATAAAACCCACTTGATCACACACAACAGCTCCTCGGATGTGCCCGGTTTTCTGACTGCCAAGGGTTTATTCATATTGAATGTTTTATTTTGGGTTTTTAGAATTTAATACAGCGCTAAGGTTTGGGGACCTTATCCTTAGGTTTATGTGAAAAATAGGGATTCGATCCTTACCACGTGATTTGCTCAACCAAGTGCCAATTTTGGCCATCCAAGGTTCAAATGCAGTATTATAAATCCATGAAAAATTCATTCAAGGGGGACATTGAGTTTTTGAGATCAGTTTCAGCAAGTTGGAGGCAGTTTTTTTTGCAGCATTTCTCGACCGTCGGGAGTCGGAATTGAGCACGGAGACAGACGTCGAAAAGGCAAGGAAGAGTAATTTCTGTTTATAGGGTTCAAAATTTCCTGTGAACATAGTCATTCTGTTCCATTTCAGTGTAAATAAATTCCAAGATCAATCCTAATAAAAACGGATGCCCACTTAAAAGCGGACCTGGAGATGTAGTCCAGGAGGGACGAACTCTATCATCAAAATGTTAACTTCTTCTTCTCTCCATTTATTGTTGTTAATTTAATCATTTATTGCTGCTAGTTTATGTTTTGTTTCATTAAATCATACTTCACTTAACAATCAATCTAAAGGACAAACTAATCAAACTACTTAAGCATTTTATTCGATCACTTTCGGATCAGAAAGTGGGAGAAAAATCTTGAAATTCTCTCACAGTACAAGGTTGGAACATTTATGGATGAATGGAAAATATTGCTTCAGGGTGACAAGAATTGTAAATTTAGGTTTGAGGAAGGAAGAAATGTTTGGTAGATTGATAGAAATCAAAAGGATAGGCTTGAAGACAATTCATATTTTAAATTTCTGAATTGGTTGCAACAGGAATATCATAATTTTGAAGATGTAATTGTGTATGATCATTGCTAGATGACCATGATGATCATGAAATATTTGATTTTGAATTTTGTCCATGGTTTAGAGAAAAATTTAGCTGATGATTTGCATGAAGAGAAGTGTTTCCAACAGGATGGAATTTGGGATTAAGAAAGAAGAATTTTAACAACTCTTATGAAGGATACTTTTAAAGAGGATTGTAGAGAAAGAGACATGGCAGAATTTGAAAAAAAAAAATTTCACAAGTCCAAAAGGAGGTGAAGACCATAGATTTGATGATGTAGAAATTGACAATGCAAATAAATATTATGTGAATGCAAATATCAATTGGAAAGATGAAGAAATTCAAGGGAAAATTTTCACAATTGCAAATCAACATACGAGAGATTGGTTTTGTGTTTTCATACCAAACAAGCAGTCGAGCGGGTTTGAATATGAAGGAATTCCACATAAAGCATTGGATGTGTGGATAATGGGAAAGTCAGAGGAATGGTATTGAATTTATGTGGTTGTTAATCTTGTAAAATGTGGTTTCTGTTTTATGTTAGTCTCTCGCTTCTCACATTAGAGTCGTGACAAATAAACAACTTGCTCAGAGTCCAGGTTGAACACAAGTTGAATTGCATGCTTTTGGCTGGATCGAAATTTGGTTAGATCCTTCAAGGATTTATCAGTTGAACTTGTGGATCATGTCTCAGAAACTGAGAAATTGAAAAAAATCAGAGAAAGTTCGGCGAAGAATTGGAGTTCTAGGTGAAATAGAGTATCGATAGGCATTTGATGGAAAGATGCCACAATGAAGTCGCAGTGGAAGAATATCAGTCTCAGAGAATAAAAAGAAGCGTGAACGTGGAATGGATGGTCGAGATTAGATCGCATAAATTGTTAGCTCCCTGTAATTTGCTAGATTGATTGAGATACAGATGGACAGGGGTAACATCAAACCAAGCTTTAGAATCCAAGGACCTAGCCTTCCTGGATTCAGAGAGGGATCTCTCTAGTAGGTGCAAATATGTGAACTTGTTTGTTGATTAGGGTTGATTTTAGGCTAGATGTTAAGTGCAGGGTATTTTGATTGTTTTTGGTTGGGTATGATGCTCATATGGCTTTTAGATAGAAAACATGAAAGATTGTTAAGTCATTGGGAAATAGAGTCTAACAAGGTCATGATAAGTTCATCAATGGTGTTAAGAGCATTTGCAGGGAAATTTTAACTTGGTTGGTGGATCTATAGGGTTGTGAAGGATCATGAGATGGACATTAAACTTGAGAACAACAAGCTAATAAAGGGCAGAAACATAATCCTTTATATACTTGTAAACTGATGGATTTAGAAGATTTATAAGCATAGTAAGAGAATCAAAGGCATAAGAAAAACCTAGTCCATTTGATTTCAAATTGAAAGCAGATAATCAACCAAGAAAAACATTCAGATGAAAACATAGAAAGGCAAGAAACTTGTTTAACTTTCATAGATTTCATCATCAAGAGCAGAAAATATTTAAGATGCAAAAATAACTATAATAAATAGAAGGAGAGAAAACTCTGATATCTAAAGATACATCTATGAAGGTTCCTTGAAACAATTTTAGCTAAGTAAAGGCAAAGAGCATGATTCAAACAAACTTCTTTTGACAAACCTAGGCAAAGCTGCTTTTAAAGAGATGATTCTAAGAATAGAGTATTTCAGTGGCAACAATATGTAGGGCTAGCCATAAATCATACTTGACACTAACTGATCTAAACCTTTCAAGAAATGGAAAAGCTAAGAACTTCTTAGAGAGCAAGAGATGGATTCCCTAACATATCTCAACAGAAGAAAACATTGAGGCAGTGAAGGACAAACAGACGTAAGGTGCCATTAGAAAACATTTCTTAATCTAAATTCTTTGTCCTACTACAACAGAGAAATATGGAAAAAATAATGGAAAAATAGAAAACATAAACAAGAGAAAAATTCACCATCAACCAGGCCTATGGATCCTACAAACAGTCCTCCACCATCAGTAAACAAATCAAGGCTTGCATGAGCTCCAAGACATCAAATTCTCATCAAAAGCTCCAAGAGACTATGTATTGCTTCAGCATAAGCTATCAAAATCCCACCAATACATGAGAGCCTCATGCTCTATTTATGGATCAGTTGAGGAGGTGGGAAACCCTAAGAGGCTTCCAGAAACCCTAATCTAATCATAAATGCCATAAATGTGCTTAATGACCATGCAAGGCCCAAGACACATAGTTGATAAGAAAATAAATGAAAAACACCAAAACATAACTACCCAATCAAATCAGGAGTGATTTGTCCAAGAAAATATTTAAAAACTCTTGTGCCATCAATCTGTGTGTTTTGTTGACATTTTTGGCAAAAGGTTGCTCCTGTGCGTAACACCTTTTCAACAGAAAATAGGGTCTGTTGTAGCAGAGCTTTGGACCCCTTTCCGGCATCGGATTTGGCCCCATGATGGCTCATTGGAAAGATTGATGAGTGTAATTTCACAAAATACTTGATTTGTGCTGAATGGATGCCATTCACCTGCTCAAAAAGTAAATCTCCCAACACTACTCTGTGAGTAACACCTGCTCTGAAAAAGAGGCAGAAAGGTCAAATTTGAGGTGTTTTTTGACCTTTTGAGGGGGCAAAAATGCTTCAATTGATCTGAAATTTTGTGGGTAGACTGTTGGTGATGTGAAAAGCCCAAAAATTTAAACTTGGAGAGCTGAAAATGCACCAATTTTGTGCGTAACACCTTGGGTGCTGCGCTCCTAGGGGTCAAAATTTGGAAAAAACAAAATTGGTGGAGAGGTCCCTCAAGAGGTTTGAGAAGCCTGTGGAAAATATCGAGCTATGTATTTAATTTTTTCTTGGTCTTTACCCTCTTTGAGTGCTCAAATTTCAATGCCTCTTCACTGATTTCTTTAGTGTCACTTTGGTCTTCTTTTTGAGTTACTTGCTTCACTTTCTTCACTATCCTTTTGCTTTCATCTTGATCTTCATTTAAAAAATCTTTTCTATACTTGGGAGTGATTTATTGTTGTCAACCCTATCTCTATCTTTGCTCAAATTCATCATTGTCTTTCCTTTCAAGGCTGCCATGTTCATCTGCTTCCTCATTACCTTCTTGGTATTCTTCATCATACTCTGTTTCTGCCCTACTATCTTCTTTATCTTTGCTGCTGTTTGTTTGTTCTTCATGGCTACTTCCATCATCTCCGTTAGTGCTCAAACTCATAAATTTTGTCCCACTTTTATCTTCTTCTCACTCAGACTTTCAAAATGATCATCACTTTCTTCTCTTGCTCCTGTTTTGGTCAATTTCCTGCACTATCATTTTGAATTTCTTGATCATTTATAAGTTGATTTGTGTCATGACAGTCATGATTATCCCTTTAGCTGCTTTGTTTGTAGAAATTATATAACTTATGTGTTATATATCCAAGATTCTCCTGATGACACACTATTTTAACTTCATGCACAATACAAAATCTATTCCACCAGTGATCATCACATGCGGAAATTAAATCAATTTCAATGCACACATGAAACAATAAAAATTCACACACATTAACACAATTTTTTAACGGGAAAGCCTGAAGCTGAAAACCCCAAATATCTGTATATAATATATGTCATAGAGATAATGTAACAATCCTCATACAAAGCTTAACATGTCAAGCTCTCAGTACAATACAATCGCTGCACACTAATTAGGCCCGATCTAGCAAATCCATGCACCGATCTCTACCACCTGCTAGCCTGCCTCTAATGCGCAATCCCTACTGAAGAATGGCTCTGAATGAACTCTAATCCACCAAGCTTGCACTACGCAATCCTCATTGGCATCTCCACTGAGTGTTGGATGCAATCAATGTATCACTATAGTCACAACTGATAGTCACACTTGCTCTTTCACCTACCTCTCCACTGGTCTCCACTGAAACTGCCATGCACTATAGTTAATTGATGTATTCTTCAGTTGATTAATGAGTTATTATTTATTGAATTAATTAACTAATTAATTCACACCACTCTCACTAGTGTATCATTCAGTTAGACTAGATACAACTAGCTCAACTGAGTCTAACTGAGTTAAACTGAATACATCTCCACCAACTACTTCTATAACTCCACCAAACTCTGTCACATGAGTTCTAACTAAAGTCTTCATGCATTAGCTCCAGTAAACCCTTAGGAATAGCGCAATTCCTTTTGTCAGCTGTTGTGCCACATCTGTGCACTTAACTGAAGTGCTCCAAGAGAATAAGATAATGTTTAGAGTCCAAATATTATTAAGAGATAATAATATTCGACATATATATTTTTAGAGTGGCAATCTAAAAATAGATTCTGCCCAATATGTCTAAAAATAGATGTCCATCTATTTTTCCAACTTGACCAACCATCCACAAATAGCATCCTGCAACTCATAGAATATGATCGACATGTCTAAAAATAGACTTTGTGCCAAAAATAGCTGCGGGCCCACTTAGTGAAGGCGACTCTTTTCACTAAGCTCATCATCTTGTTGAATCTCAACATTGTTCACCATTGCTCTTGTCATTTGTGATATGGCGTTTATCAATTCCTTCTTCTTCTAACCCTGCTTCAGCCTCACTGTCCTTTTCCTCTTCATTTTCATTCGTTTACTCCTCATTAGAGCTAATGTCAGCCTCTTGTTCTTCTTTTAACTTTGCATCTAACCTACTGATTTCTTCTTTGGACATGGTGGTTGCTTCAAGATAAAAGGAGCTTGAGCTTTGGTGAGGAATTTCTGATTTGGGAGGGAAAATGAGTGATGTGAGGGAAAACCTTGGTAAATGGGGGCAAGGTGAAAATTCAAGGAGGGCTCTAGAGTTTGGAAGCAAGTTTGCTATTCATGAATGTCTTTACAACCTATGATAACCTCTCAAGTTGGAAAACCCTGTCCTAGGAGTTTAAAAAGTTTATCTTTCATGGAGATTGTCATTTTGAGTTTTGAATGTCTTCCTTGTTTATGAAAATATTTCTTGCAAGGTGAGGAAGAGAATTATCAACCTCTTTTCACTGAAGCTGTAGCTTTGGAGGTAAGAATTTTGAGTTTTTGGGCCTTTTTGAGAAAATTGGGTGATAGGTTGTCTGTGCATAGCACTGGGTCCTAGGTGCATAAAAAAATGTTATTTAACACTGCAACCACCCCTCCTGTGAGTAACACTGAGATCCAGGTGTGTAACAGTGACCGAGGAGCGTAATAGGCAGTTTGTAGGCGCTTTGATGTGTCTGTGTGTAATGCCAATTTGCAGAGGGAATTTGGAGGCCTTCCCGATGTCGGAATTGGGTTCATGATAGCGCGTTGGAAATCTAGTTGAGTCTACTTTCCAAAAAAAAAAAAAATTCCATTTTGTGTCCATTTACCTGTCCAAAAACGGATTTTCCCAACACTAGTCAAAAGTGGTGAAATGTTGGTGCAGAAATGCAGAGTGCTGGTGTAGAAAAATTTTGGATGCCTTCGTCAATTCAAAATTGAGCTCATGATATCTTATTGGAAATATATTCAAATCTAATTGTCATTTGACTCATCAAGAAAGTCATTGGATAATACAGCTGTGAGAAAACCTAATTTTCCCAAGGTCACTTCGGAAGTGCATAAATTCTCTCATGACACATGTATTTTTAACATTTCTCCCAAACCATGATACCTGTGTAAAAACTGAAGGAGGGTTTTCTTCTTGGGCCTATTATGGACAAAAACTCTCTCACTTTTGTCAATTTCATCTTTGTTTGGTCAGAAACATAGTTTGAAGAAAAACTGGCCCTGGGCGTGACACATGGCTTGTCTCTTGGAATGAATTCTTTGTAAAATGATGGAGGCATGATGCTTATGAGCTGGTATGGAAGTATGCTTGCTGAAATTGTATATAAAATGAATCCTTTTCTCTTGTGCCTCCTTTTCATATCCAACCCTAGCTTAGTTGGAAGAGGAAATTAGGGTTTGTTGTGGGGATTTAGGATCGCCTTGCAGAGGGAGTGGACTGAAGGTGTTAAGGGTTGTCTAAATTATTGGGAAATTTTGGGGGATAGGGATAGATGTTAGGGGGTATGGGAAGTGGAACTTCAAGAATTGAGTGAGGAGGAGGGGTCCAAAAGGTCAAAACACAGGCCTAGTCTCAAAAAGGTGTCAAATTGTGGCAATAGACTAGGCTTTGTAGAAAAATGATGATTTTGAGGGATAGCAGCGATGGGGAGTGTTTGTGAAGGTATATTAAGGATAGGAGGAGGTGTAAGAGAATAAAGAAACAAGCCTTGTGGATTATTTAATCATGGAGGTCGTGAAACCAAAAAAATGCCTTCAAAAACCCTAGTTTTCATGTCTCCCTTGCTGCAAGATGCCATCATTGAGTAGAAGACCTTTTACCTTACCAATTTCTTCTGCTAGTTGGCCTCTTATTACTTCTGCAAAAGTGTCAAGATAGCCCATTACCTTATGTGCAGAATTTTGAAGCTGAATGGTAGTATTTTTGGAGATGATGACCTTGAAAAACATGAAACCCTAATTGACCTAGTGAGGATTCTTTGACCTCCCTTTGACTGAAAATTGGTTTGGAATCTTGAAGTGTAAAAGTAGAGTATTGAAAAAGTGGTGTATTGAAGATCCAAAATACAATATACTTGATTCATCTAAAGAGCCTACAGAGATAGTTTAGGGACCATCAATGCTTGAGGGACTTGGGGATCATGGGCGTGAGTTAAGCTTGTAGGAAACCCTAGGTGGAAAATGGAGTTATGGGAAAGACAAAAATAGAGTGATGAGGTTATAGGTGGGAAAATAGGACGAAGATGAGTGGCATAAGCCCATGAGGGGTTTTTATAAGTGGTAGGTTGACCATGGAGTGACAAAATAGTAGAATAGTGAGAAATTTCTCTAAGGATAATGAAGGCTGTAAGATTTCTAAAACTCACAATATTCAGGAATTTTGTTTCTAGAAATCTAGAACCAATCTATAGTCATCTACAAATATTAAAAATTATGGATGAATAATAGTGGCTCCACTTGGGGAGGGCAGCTCCTTTTCAAGAGGTGTTCAGAACCTCAGATTTTAGATCTCTGAGATTTGAAGACCAGTGCCTTACTTGCACTTTGCAGATATTTCTTTCTTCATTTGTTGATGTTATTTTGAAGCTATGATCTCACAATCTGAAAATACATGTTTGCTTCAATCTCTTTCCTACCTACCCATCTTACTTGGCCTAACATTTTTTCTTCACTTGGGTGCACTTGGATTTGCAAACCCTCAACATTTTTATTTTTGAAAACACAAATCAAAATATCTAATTGTAACCACCTTTCTTCCAAGAGTTCAGATTAGGCTAATGAACTCTCTTATTCTCTACCTAGTCTAATCATTTGTCAAGATTAAGCTGTTTGAAAAACTTCATTCTCTAAGCTATAAACATGAAATTGAAAGCATGGTTTAAATCAGGATTAGACAATCTGACTTACCATGAGTTGTGGCATAAGAACAAGCTGCACACAAACATTATTTTGCATAAAAGTAAAAATAGAAAGATAAGGGTTGGGATCTATAATTCGTTATGCATCCTCATCTTCCTCTTTGGTTCTGTTTTGAGCATGTGGAACCAATATCTTTCATTCCCTAATCTATCCCTTTTTTACAAGTTAAGTTTGAATGATTTGACAAGCTCTCTTTCATTAAATTATCGGCAATAAATTGAAAACATGTTCATCCATGATTAGGCTAGATGAATGAAAAAGACTTTTTGGCACAAGTAGTGGCATTTAGGCTTGCACACTTTCAACATCACTATTTTTTGGGTATGGGGCTATACCATTTTTCAAAATTTCCCTCTTTTTCTACGTTTCTTTTTTTTTGTGTTTTTTTCATTTTTTCCAAAAAATCTATAACTAAAAAGATGCTCACAAGGTTGAGCTTATTTTTCATATCTATCTATCTATCCTAATATAACCTATACATAATATACATTCATTTGGTGAAATATCTTTTCCAACACAGCCAATCAAGCAGATGATTCCATAAGGGATTTTGCTTCAGCTCTTTGAGAGTGCTGAAGAAATAAAAATGCCACTTCCACCTTGTTTTCGAACAGTAGTGCCTAAAATTTTTCTCACACTTTGCAACAAACTGTTCTTGGAATAACACAATCCTCCTTTATATTTCTCAAGGAAAACAACAAATGGATCTTGGAATAATACCTGATCTAGAGGTTTTGAGACATAAGCTCCATTTAGGACTACTATTTCTTCCACTTGGCTATGCTTGGTACTCTTTTGGGAAATAAACTCCATTTCTTCCTCAGGATCATATGAACTGGTAGATTCATCATATGTGGCAATGTTTTCCTCGAACAAACCTGATGTGCTTTAATAGAGTGGGCTGAAATCTGTGTGAAGGCCATCATATTGATGAGCAGGAGCACTCTTTGGCAAAAAATCTTCTTGAGAAAGAAGTGCAACAGCTCTTATGTGATTGTAATTTTCCAATCCTTCATCTATAATTTGAAATTCAATGGGACTTGGTGGCTAGAAATCTGAAGCTAAAGAGGATTCTGTGTCCCAAATGATTTCACCAACCATTTCAGGAAAAGGTTTTTCACTTAAAACTTGCTTAAGAAGTTCTTTTTCTTCTCCAATTTCAACATCAAAACTGAAAGACTGTTGGTTCCCAACCATATGAAAGTTATTTCTGATGGCTTGATATGAAGTAGAACAAAGGATCAGAGATCATTCACTTACTTCTGAACTTTCAAGGCTTCCCTCATCAGTGGCATAGATGGTATGAATTGGTTTATTACTTTTTTGAAGTTGATGAAAATGATCTTCCTCCCACAAACCAATTACTGATTTCTCTGCAAGGTTAGTTTTTGTTTGGAGGATATCATCATCAGATTGATCAAACTTTGGAAAATCATCAAAATAAGTAGTTTTTCCAATCAAACATATTGGATTATGAGTTTTTTCTTCTTTGAATTGATCTACAAATTCACTTTCTGATTTATGGTAGATGGAATTAGTAGGAGAAAAAATAGAAATGTTTTGTTCATATGAAGGTTTAGAGGCTGGTTGAATGCTTAGCATTTGATTTATTTCCTCTTCAGTCAAAAGAGGAGGCATTTTTCTCTTTATTTGGATGGAATTACAATAGTTCTCTTTTTCTTGTGAAGGCTGATTTTGAGGCTGAATGTTTTCTTGAGCCTCACCTAGAAGAGATGGTGAATCATCACTTGTGCCTTCAGAGAGATCTTGTGGGTTTTCTTCTATACCTTGATTGATTTATTCCTCAAATAACTCATCCAAGATATCGAAATAGTTATCTTGAGAATGAAATTCATGAATGGATGTTAAAAGGTCTTCAGGATGCAAATTTTCCAAATCTTCATCACTATCTATAAGGTACTGTATGCTATCCCGAGATTGATCACAACAATTTTCAGCCAATGATAAAGATGGGGAATTTTGTTTATAATGCTCATAAAATTCCTTGTGTATATCTTTTAAGGAAAATAAGCTACCAGGTCTTAGACTCTCATACCATTCCCTTGCCTTCCCTTCTAATGTTAGGATGAAAATCTTCATAAGGCAGTCCTCATGCCATTCAGCTTTAACCCCCATACATGGATATGAAACTTGATGAGGTGTAACAAAGGGTCATCAGAATTTTCATCTTGAAACCTAGGGAGGGTTTTGTCCCATTATATCTGAGGCAATTTGTGTGGGAACCTAGGGATGTGATCTCTATTCCTTGGAGCATATCTCCTTTGTATCCTTGGATCCATGTTTGTAAATCAGAAAGGGTCACTGAATCTTTTCAACCAGTCTTAGAGTTCTCTACCAGTGGAGTCTTTAGGTCTATTGAGATTTGTGGAGTCACCAGGTGGAAGGTTTCAATGTTGCTATACACCATCAGCATGATTTGGACTGCTTAATGCATTCCCAGGGTAGTTTATGAGAACTAGTGCAGTCAACAGGGCTACTGAAGACCAGTGGAGTTGCCAAGTGGATGATGTTTACCGTTTCTTGTTTTCCACCATCAACAACTAAATACCAATCTAAGGATGTTTGTGAGTTTTCTGATATCTAAGGAACAATTATTTTGTCACTAACTCAGAACGTCCCACCGGGATCGCCATTATGTTAGTGTGGCGATGAGGTGGCCGATTCACTGGATATTCTTTTAACAAGGGCTTCTGAATTCCTAAGGGATACTTGGATTGTCACTAACTCAGAAATTCCCACCATGATTTCCATTGTGTTAGCTCCTCGTAATTTTCTAGATTTATTGAGATACAAATGGACAGGGGTAACATCAAACCAAGCTTTAGAATCTAAGGACGTAGCCTTCCTGGATACAGAGAGGGATCTCTTTAGTAGGTGCAAAGATGTGAACTTGTTTGCTGATTAGGGTTTATTTTAGGCTAGATGTTAAGTGTAGGGTATTTTGATTTTTTTCGTTGGGTATGATGCTCAGATGGATTTTAGATAGAAAACATGAAATATTGTTAAGTCATTGGGCAATGGAGTCTAACAAGGTCATGATAAGTTCATCAATGGTGTTAAGAGAATTTGCAATGGGGAGTGTTTGTGAAGGTACATTAAGGATAGGAGGACGTGTAAGAGCATCAAGATACAAGCCTTTTGGATCATTTAGTCATGGAGGTCGTGAAACCAAGAAAAATGCCTTCAAAAACCCTAGTTTTCATGTCTCCCTTGCTGCAAGATGCCATCACTGAGTAGCAGACCTCTTACCTTACCAATTTCTTCTGCTGGTTGGCCTCTTATTACTTCTACAAAAGTGTTAATATAGCCCATTACCTTGTGTGCAGACTTTTGAAGCTGAATGGTAGCCTTTTTGGAGATGATGACCTTGAAAAACATGAAACCCTAATTGACCTAGTGAGGATTATTTGACCTCTCTTTGATTGAAAATTGGTTTGGAATCTTGAAGTGTAAAAATAGAGTATTGAAAAAGTGGTGTATTGAAGATCCAAAATACAATATACTTGATTCATCTGAAGAGTCTACAGAGATAGTTTAGGGACCATCAATGCTTGAGGGACTTGGGGATCATGGGTGTGAATGAAGCTTGTAGGAAACCCTAGGTGGAAAATGGAGTTATGGGCAAGGAAAAAACAGAGTGCTAAGGTTATAGGTGGGAAAATAGGATGAAGATGAGTGGCATAAGCCCATGAGGGGTTTTTAGAAGTGGTAGGTTGACCATGGAGTGAAAAAATAGTAGAATAGTGAGAAATTGCTCGAAGGATAATGAAGGTAGTGAGATTTCTAAAACTCACAATATTCAGGAATTTTGTTTTTAGAAATCTAGAACCAATCTATAGTGATCTACAGATAGTAAAAATTATGGATGACTAATAGTGGTTCCACTTGGGGAGGGCAGCTCCTTTTCGAGAGGTGTCTAGAACCTTAGAGTTCAGATCTCTGAGCTTTGAAGAACAGCGCCTTACTTGCACTTTGCAGATATTTCTTTCTTCATTTGCTGATGTTCTTTTGAAGATAAGATCTCACAATCTAAAAAGACATGTTTTCTTCAATCTCTTTCCTACCTACCCATCTTACTTGGCCTAACATTTTTTCTTCACTTGGGTGCACTTGGATTTGCAAACCCTCGACATTTTTATTTTTGAAAACACAAATAAAACTATCTAATTGTACCCTTATTTCTTCCAAGAGTTCAGATTAGGCTAATGAACTCTCTTATTCTCTACCTAGTCTAATCATTTGTCAAGATTAAGTTGTTTGACAAACTTCATTCACTAAGATATAAACATGAAATTGAAAGCATGGTTTAAATCAAGATTAGGCAATCTGACTTACCATGAGTTGTGGCATAAGAACAAGCTACACACAAACATTATTTTGCGTAAAAGTAAAAATAGAAAGATAAGGGTTGGGATCTATCATTTTTTATGCATCCTCATCTTCCTCTTTGGTTTTGTTTTCAACATGTGGAACCAATATCTTTCATTCCCTAATCTATCCCTTTTTTACAAGTCAAGTTTGAATGATTTGACAAGCTCTCTTTCACTAGCTTATCGGAAATAAATTGAAAACATGTTCAGCCATGATTAGGCTAGATGACTGAACAAGAATTTTTGGCACAAGTAGTGGCATTTAGGCTTGCACACTTTCAGAATCACTATTTTTTGGGTATGGGGCTGTACCACTTTTCAAATTTTCCCTCTTTTTCTACCTTTCTTTGTTTTTGTGTTTTTTTCATTTTTTTCAAACAATCTAGAACTAAAAAGATGCTCACAAGGCTGAGCTTATTTTTCATATATATCTATCTATCCTAATATAACCTATACATAATATACATTCATTTGGTGAAATCTATTTTCCAACATAACCAATCAAGCAGATGATTCCATGAGGGATTTTGTTTTAGCTCTTTGAGAGTGCTGAAGAAATAAAAATGCCACTTCAACCTTACTTATTTTTGAATAGTAGTGACTAAAATTTTTCTCACACTTTGCAACAAACTTTTCTTGGTAGAACGCACTCCTCCTTTAGATTTATCAAGGAAAACAACAAATGGATCTTGGAATAATACCTGATCTAGAGGTTTTGAGACATAAGCTCCATTTAGGACTACTCTTTCTTCCACTTGGCTATGCTTTGTACTATTTTGGGAAAGAAACTCCACTTCTTCCTCATGATCATATGAATTGGTAGATTCATCATATGTGGCAATGTTTTCCTATAAAAAACCTGATGTGCTTTGATAGAGTGGGTTGAAATATTTTTGAAGGCCATCATATTGATGAGCAGGAGCACTCTTTGGCAATAGATCTTCTTGAGAAAGAAGTTCAACAACTCTTATGTGATTGTAAATTTCCAAGCCTTCATATATAATTTGAAATTAAATGGGACTTGATGGCTACAAATCTGAAGTTGAAGAGGATTCTGTGTCCCATATGATTTCATCAACCATTTCAGGAAAATGTTTTTCACTTACAACTTGCTTAAGAAGTTCTTTTTCTTCTCCAATTTCAACATCAAAACTGAAAGACTGTTGGTTCCCAATCACATGAAAGTTATTTCTGATGGGCTGATATGAAGTAGAACAAAGGGTCAGAGATCCTTCACTTACTTTTGAACTTTCAAGGCTTCCCTCATCAGTGTCATAGATGGCATGAATTGGCTTATTACTTTTTTGAAGTTGATGAAAATGATCTTCCTCCCACAAACCAATTACTAATTGCTATGCAAGGTTAGTTTCTGTTTGGAGGATATCATCATCAAATTGATCAAAATTTGGAAAATCATCAAAATAAGTAGTTTGACCAATCAAAAATATTGGATTCTGAGTTTTTTCTTCTTTGAATTGATCTACAAATTCACTTTCTAATTTATGGTAGATGGAATTAGTAGGAGAAAAAATAGAAATGTTTTGTTCATATGAAGGTTTAGAGGCTGGCTAAATGCTTAGCATCTGATTTATTTCCTCTTCAGTCAAAAGAGGAGGCATTTTTCTCTTTCTTTGGATGGAAGTACAACAATTATCTTTTTCTTGTGAAGGCTGATTTTGAGGCTGAATGTTTTCTTGAGCCTCACCTAGAAGAGATGGTGAATCATCACTTGTGCCTTCAGAGAGATCTTGTGGGTTTTCTTCTATACCTTGATTGATTTCTTCCTCAAATAACTCATCCAGGCTATCATGATAGTTATCTTGAGAATGAAATTCATGAATGGATGTTAAGAGGTCTTCAGGATGCAAATTTTCCAAATCTTCATCACTATCTATAAGGTACTATATGATATCCTGAGATTGATCACAACAATTTTCAGCCAATGATAAAGATGGGGAATTTTTTTTATAATGCTCATAAAATTCCTTGTGTATATATTTTAAGGGAAAAAAGCTACCAAGTCATAGAATCTCATACCATTCCCTTGCCTTCACTTCTAATGTTAGCATGAAAATCTTCATAAGGCAGTCCTCATGCCATTCAGCTTTTAACCCCCATACATGGATATGAAACTTGATGAGGTGTAACAAAGGGTCATCAGACTTTTCATCTTGAAACCTAGGGAGGTTTTTGTGCCAATATATCTGAGGAAATTTGTGTCGGAACCTAGGGATGTGATCTCTATTCATTGAAGCATATCTCCTTTGTATCCTTGGATCCATGTTTGTAAATTAGAAAGGGTCATTGAATCTTTTCAACCAATCTTAGAGTTCTCGATCAGTGGAGTATTTAGGTCTATCGAGATTTGTGGAGTCACTAGGTGGAAGGTTTGAACACTGTTGTCCACCATCAGCATTATTTTAATTTCTTAATGCATTCCTAGGGGAGTTTATGAGAACTAGTGGGGTCAACAAGGCTATTGAAGACCAGTGGAGTCACCAGGTCGATGATGTTTACTGTTTCTTGTTGTCCACCATCAATAACTAAATACCAATCTAAGAAGGTTTGTGAGTTTTCTGAGATCTAAGGAATACTTAGTTTGTCACTAACTCAAAACTTTCCATCGTGATCGCCATTATGTTAGTGTGGTGATGAAGTGACCGATTCACTGGATATTATTTTAACAAGGGCTTCTGAATTCCTAAGGGATACTTAGATTGTGAATAACTCAAAAATTCCCACCGTGATTGCCATTATGTTAGCTCCCCATAATTTTCTAGATTGATTGAGATACAAATGGACAGGGGTAACATCAAACCAATCTTTAGAATCCAAGGACCTAGCCTTCCTGGATTCAGAGAGGGATCTCTCTAGTAGGTGCAAAGATGTGAACTTGCTTACTGATTAGGTTTGATTTGAGGCTATATGTTAAGTGCAGGGTATTTTGATTTTTTTTGGTTGGGTATGATGCTCAGATGGATTTTAGATAGAAAACATGAAAAACTATTAAGTCATTGGGAAATGGAGTCTAACAAGGTCATGATAAGTTCATCAATGGTGTTAAGAGCATTTGCAATGGGGAGTGTTTGTGAAGGTATATTAAGGATAGGAGGAGGTGTAAGAACATCAAGATACAAGCCTTGTGGATGATTTAATCATGGAGGTTGTGAAACCAAGAAAAATTCCTTCAAAAACCCTAGTTTTCATGTCTCCCTTGCTGCAAGATGCCATCATGTAGTAGCATACCTCTTAGCTTACCAATTTCTTCTGCTAGTTGGCCTCTTATTACTTCTGTAAAAGTGTCAAGATAACCCATTACCTTATGTGCAGACTTTTGAAGCTGAATGGTAGTCTTTTTGGAGATGATGACCTTGAAAAATATGAAACCCTAATTAGCCTAGTGAGGATTCTTTGACCTCTCTTTGACTGAAAATTGGTTTGGAATCTTGAAGTGCAAAAACAGAGTATTGAAAAGGTGGTGTATTGAAGATCCAAAATCAAATATACTTGATTCATCTAAAGAGCCTACAGAGATAGTTTAGGGACCATCAATGCTTGAGAGACGTGGGGATCATGGGCGTGAGTTAAGCTTGTAGGAAACCCTAGGTGGAAAATGGAGTTATGGGCAAGGAAAAAACAGAGTGATGAGGTTATAGGTGGGAAAATAGGATGAAGATGAGTGGCATAAGCCCATGAGGGGTTTTTAGAAGTGGTAGGTTGACCATGGAGTGAAAAAATAGTAGAATAGTGAGAAATTTCTCTAAGGATAATGAAGGCAGTAAGATTTCTAAAACTCACAATATTCAAGAATTTTGTTTTTAGAAATCTAGAACCAATCTATAGTCATTCACAGATAGTAAAAATTATGGATGACTAACAGAAATGAAGCAGGTTGGATGGATGGATGAGATCATATCACAGATCTTAAGCAAGAGCGATGTATGGTTAAGATCCTATCGTAAAAATGAAGTGGAAGGTGAATGGTCAAGATTGCATCATAGAATTACAGTCGAAAATGGATGGTTGAGAAGCCATATCGCAACTAGAGCAATGAGGTCGTTAAAGGATATGGATATTGTGATAAGGAGCCACGTGTCATCTAAAGATTTTCTTCGCATATCGCAATCGGGTGAAAGAACCTTTCTATTGCTATTTGTTAAAATGTGTGACATGCGATAATGTATTCGTTGTTATTTACGTAATAGAAAAATCGCAAACATTGCGATATATGTTATGTGCGATGCGCGATGAGATTAAAGTTTTAAATTTACGATATTGCAATGGGCCGATTTGCTATGAAGCTTAAATTTGTGATATGGTGATAAGAAAATGCGGGGAAGGTCGATAAACATGTATCGGTCATGTACAAAAGTGGAAAAGTGCGATGAGGTAAGGTATTTGGGTTTTAATCCGAAATGCCACATATTTGTTTTCGATAATCGAAAAAGGATTCAAAAATATCCATAAGAGATCTAATGAAAGTATGTTGGGTGTGTTTAAAAGTTAAATCACACTTTATGTTAGAATAAACCTTGGGATTTGGGTAGACTAAGTTTTGGGTCTGCACATTGAGTATTTGCGGCCATATGGTTGCATCAATAAGAAATGGTCGGGGGAGGGGGAATTCCTTTATGTAAGCTAGTCCTTTGTACATTTAGTTGTGTGGAACAATGAATATATGGATTTGAGGATGTGCGGAACAAGGGGTATGTGTGGGAGAATGGGTGTGCATAGGGAATGAGTGTGTGGAAAAAGAACATAATTCTTTTTCCAAACAAATAAAATTATTTTAACTTTAAGAAAAAAGAACTGGGGGTAGGTGTGGGAGAATGAGTATGCTGAGGTAATATGTGTGTGGAATAATAAAAAAAATAAATTCCACGCACATAAAATTATTTTAAATTTAAGAAAAAATTGAAAATAAAAAAAATTACACAAATAATTGAGAAATCAAAAGTTGTTGTAACAATTAACATATTTTTTCATTTTAAACTTTTACACATTTAGCTATGTGGAACAACAATTTTATGGATTCAATGATGTGTGTGGAGTAAAGTATGTGGGGAACATGGGGGAATGTACGAGATAACATGTGTGTAGAGGGAGTGCGTGTGTAGAGCAAGAAAAAAAACCTTGTTTTGCACACACAAAATAATTAAACTTCAAGCAGAGACTTTAAAATAAAAAACTACACCAATAATTGAGAAATAAAAAATTATTGCAACAATTAACATTTTTTTTTTCTTTTCATTTTAAATATTTACACATTTATTTATGCATAACAATAGGTGTATGGAGCCGGGGATGTCTGCGGAGTAAAGGATGTACGAAATAGGGGGCATGTGTGGGAGACAAAATGTTTAAAGGGAATGCATGCACAAACAAGAATAAGAATTTTTTTACACCCACTTGAAATCATTTTAATTTTAAGAAAAAACTCTAAAATAAAAAATAAATAAAAATGAACAAATAGTTGGGAAATTAAAATTTGTTGTAATAATTAACATATTTTTTCATTTTAAAATTTTACACATTCAACTATGCGGAACAACATGTGTATAGAGTCAATGATATGTGCAGAGTAAAGGATGTGAAAAATAGGGGGTATGTGTGGGAGAACACACGTTTAGAGGAAATGCATGTGTGGAACAAGAACATAAACTATTTTTCGCACATATGAAATTATGTTAAATTTATGTAAAAACTTTAAAATTAAAAACTGCACAAATAATTGGGAAATCAAAAGTTACTGCAATAGTTAACATATATTTTAATTTTGAACTTTTACACATTTAGCTATGCAGAATAACAAGTGTATGAGTCAGTGATGTGTGCGGACTAAAGGATGTGCATAACATGGGAGTATGTGTGGGATAACGAGTGTGCAAAGGGAATGCATGTGTGAAACAAGAATATAATTTTTTTTCCACACACATGAAATTATTATGTATAAAATATTATAAAAAAAAATGTACAAACAATTGTGAAATCAACAGATGATATAACAGTTAACATATTTATTCATTTTAAACTTTTAGACATTCATCAATGTGGAACAACAGGTGTGTGGAGCCAATGATGTGTGCAGAGGAAAGGATGTGAGGAACATGGGGTACGTGCAAGAGAATGGGTGTGCAAAGGGAATGCGCTTGTGGAACAAGAACATAAACTATTTACACACACATTAAATTATTTTAACTTTATGAGTAAAATTTAAAACAAAAATTGCAAAAATAATTGGGAAATCAAAAGATGCTACAACAAAAAACATATTTTTTCATTTTAAACTTTTACACATTCATTTATGCGAAATAAAAGGTGTATAAAGTGGGGGATGTTTGTGGAATAAAGGTTGCGCAGAATATGGGGTATGTGTGGGAGAAAATGTGTGTAGAGGATATGCGTGTGTGGAGAAAGAACATAAATTGTTTCCCGTACACATGAAATTATTTTAACTTTAAGAAAAAACTTTAAAATAAAAAAAAACTACACAAATACTTGGGAAATAAAAAGCTACAACAATAGTTAATATATATTCCCATTCTATAATTTTACACATTAATCTATGCATAAAAATAGGTGTATGGATCCAAGGATGTGTGAATAGTAAATGATGTGCGGAACAAGGGGTATGTGCGCAAGAACGATTGTGTAGAGCGAGTGGAGCAAGAAAATACTTTTTTTTCTTCATACATAAAATTAATTTAACTTTAAGCAGGAACTTTGGATTATGGATGCTCAACAATGATTGTTAAATAAATAGTCCCTACCTCTACTAAGAACTATATCAATCACCTCATGGTCAATAGTCCCTTGACTATGGATTAATTTGTCGAAATTTTGTGAATTTTTCTTTTCAGAACAACATTAGTTGGAAATTTGACCCACGATTTTTGAATGATATACCATGGACTGGAATTATATTGATATACAATGTTGTATGATTTTATTGTATTTCTTTTTTTTAGATACATATATATGCTAGTGACAAAATACACGAGTGGACGATATCTAGAAGGTACGCGAATTTTAGCATTTGGAGGAAAGTATAAGTGTGTTCATTATACATGTTAGTTAGTATCTATTACATATCATGAAGAACATATTGTCATTAATTAGTATCTAAAACATATCATGAAATTTTAAAAGGTAATGTAACGATTATAACCACTTATTCTATTTATTCTATATGCAGGTGCATTGATCAGGTGTTTAAAATAATATCATGAAAAGCATATCATCATTAGTTTGTATCTAATACATATCTTGAAATTTTAAAAGATAATGTGACAATTGTAACCACTAGTTCTAATTATTTTTTTTCTACCTGCATTGGCTATCTGTTTAGCATGCGCGTTGCCGACACATGTTTGATTACTTTTTGGGGGATCTCATTACACACATATTTTGTTCATATTGTTGTCTTGGGTGATATTTTTTCTATTTTCATCATGTCAATGATTTTTTCTCCGAGATATATGTTGGTCATTCTTCTAGTTGCATGATGTGAATGATTTTCTCTCTAAGTTGTATGGTTTCATGTTGCATAGTTCATTCGTAGTGTCTCCCAGAGAGAGGATGATGCAGAAGCTTAAAAACTTGTTTTCAGAATGCCTTTAACCTTTCAAAACATAAACTAGCTCAAACTAGGAGTCTTGAGGTGTTTCTTCTTTATTGATGATGAGTTGAGCTATTGGCTCCTCAACTACAATTGTCTTTAAGCCCTTCTTCTCCAGCTCCTCATGGATCAATTCTAACTGCTGTTGGAGGTCTTTGACTTGGTCTTCAACATGCCATGAACCCATCTAAATTTTATGGACCTCATCAAACTAATGAGGAACACAATCAATCTCACCTTTCATATTTAAAACCTCTTTGCAGTTTTTTCCTGTTTTTTTCTGAAAAATAAGTCTTCAAACAGAGCTTATATCTCAGAATCCATGATTTATTTTACAAAACGGGAGGAGGTTTTTGTCAATAAGAATGTTATTAATAAAATCTCTCTTGTTTTTTTGAAACCCATATCCATATTTCGAGAACCTGCATTTGAAAAACATGTGTAAAACAGGAAAACTTTGTTTTCTGAAAATAGTTCTCAAAGAAATCCTTGTATCTCCCAACTGGTAGCACCTGTGAGAAAAGTGAGAGAGGTTATTTTTCCTTGACCTATACTTGAAAATAACCTCTCTCATTATCTCCAAATTAATCTTTTTTCATCCATAATCTTCTCTTTAAACTTACTTCTCAAAAAGTCCAAAAAAAGAGCAATTTCCTTGTTAGCTCCAACAAAAATTCAAACAACTTGAACTGATGTATGCTTTAGCAAAGCTAAGGTCCTCCACGAATAGCTTAAGGTCCATGAGCTTCTATCTTATTCACAGAGCTTCCTTTGTGTGCTTTCTTGTACATGACCATCTCCCTTTATAACCAAGCTGCCCTCTTAAAAAGGTGACACTTGTAAAGCCAAATTGGACAGCAAGCTGCTTGATGTGATGAAGCATCTCTCAAAAAGTGACATTGAGATGTTTCACATTCAAGAATGAATGTTGAGTGACAAATAGTAGCTTAGGATAATTTTTTGTGTTTTAAATGACAGCTCATGCTTAAATCATGACACACACATACCAAAAGGGTAATGATGACCTCATGCATGGTTATGTACCTTTGAATTAACCATAAAAGACTTGAAAAACCTCCACCCTATCTCCCCTAATCACGAAATGACACCTAGAAGCTGTTTTGACAAGATGGACATTAATCCTTACTTTCGTAGTGTGCTTAGTGTAATTATGGGCATTTTCGCTACGAAAGTATTAGCAGTTTTGTGGTGAAAAGTGCATTTTCTCTGTGTATTTTGCTACGAAAGTGTAGATTCTTGGCTAAAATGACTTTTTTCAGTGTTATAAACTTGGAAAATGAGAAATGTTAGAAAATAGTGACTGATGTGAAATGGAAGGATTTGAATGAGGGTGAGTTTAGACCTTAGGATAGGCTAAATAAGAAAAATTAAAAATTTTCCTTGACCAAGTAATGAAAAATGAATTATATGACCGTACCTTTGACACATGAACCTTTGAAACTTTGTCAAATGATGTGTCAAAAATTACAAGTGATTACAGACTCGAGTTCTTATTTTTCCTTTGTGGGTTATTATTGGTATATCCTTGTTTTGGGTTCGAGGTGGGGTTGCCCCCAACTGGTGCCCATGAGAGTTATTATTGATTATTGCACCCTCGCTTAAGCTTTTCCTTGGGCTTGCTATTCCCTTTCTTAATAGTAGCATTGGGGGGATTAGGTGTGTTTGGTCATTCAAATGATTGTTTCTGTTGAGTGAGAGAAGGTTTTTTTTTGTCGGTAAAAAAAATTCATTGTATTATCATAACATAAGTGTCAACAAAATACATCACCACTGCATCAAAATACAACAAAAGAGGCTTAAGAGATAACACATGGATTTCTCTAAACAAAAATAAGCCAATAGAAATATGAAAGGTTGTGTTGTAGAAATACTCCCCCAAATGGAATCAGCGCAGCCAGGCTCTTTGCTGCCTCGAAACATAGTTTCGCAAGTAGCCTTCCAACCACTTGTTTAATATTTCTACCTGTCAGTCAGTTTTTGGGTGATATATGATACTTGGTGTCAACTCAGTACCCACTAACCGAAAATTTTCTTGCCAAAATCCACCCATGAAGTAGCTATCACGATTACTAACTATGGTCTTTGGAAGACCATGAAGTCTAAACACATATCTAAAGAAGAGATCAGCTACTTGTGAAGCAGTATATCGTGCAAAAATAGCAAAGAAATGTGAATAATTTTTTAGTCGATCAACAACTACAAAGATACAATCCTTACCCTGAACTATAGGTAGACCGGTGATGAATTCCATGGAAATACTTTCCCATTTTCCATCCGGAATAGGGAGTGGCTGCAATAATCCTGTGGGATGGTTGTGCTCTCCTTTGTTCTGCTGAAAAACTACGCACTCCTTGATGTGTTGGATCACATCCTCCTTAAGACCCTTCCATGAGAATCTCTCTCGAATAGCCCGATATGTCTTGGTGAATCTTTGATTCCCCACAAGTGGTGAATCATGTGATGGCTGCAAAATCTTCTTCTTGAGCTTAGAATCTCTAGCCAAGAAGACCTGATCTCGGTAATAGATGACCTCATCCATCACTCTATACCTCTCATCGGTCACCAATCCATATAGGATCTCACATGCAAAGTGGTCTTTGGAGTATTCCACTAGCAACTGAGCCTTCCAATCTGTATCCATGCTCATCAAGGATAGCATTGTTGGCCTCCAAGATAGAGCTTATGCCACTACATTACTCTTCCCCTTGACATATTCTATGTCAAATTCATATTCTTTGATCTTACTCACCCATTTCTGTTGCCTCTCCTAAATCTTCTTATGCTCAAGAATGAACCGAAGACTATTATGATCAGTCTTCACTTGGAATCCATTACCTACCAAATATTGTCAGAACTTGGATAAAGCATGCATAATAGCCAGCATCTCCATATCATATATGGGTTATATCCTCTCATGTGGCAGAAAATTCCGACTCAAAATATATGGGGTGTCACCCTGCATCAATACTGCTCCAATGCCTTCTCTCAAAGCATTGCATTCCAACATAAAGGGTTGGGTAAAATCAGGTAGAACTAATACTAGGCATCTACTCATCACCTCCTTGAGCTTATCAAAATCTCTCTGCATTGTGGTTGTCCAAATGAAAGCCCCCTTCTTATTTAGATATGTAAGTGGTGCTGCTAGTTGAGAGAACCCTTTTACAAACTTCCAATAATAGGTACCGATGCCTACAAACCCGCAAAGTTCTGTGACATTCTTTGGCTCGGGCCAATCTCTGATAGCATGGATCTTCTCTTCATGAACTCTCACCCCATCTACTATAATGATATGGCCAAGATAGAGCATCTCTGTGATCCCAAACTCGCACTTAGAGAGCTTAGCATAGAACTGCTGCTCTTTAAGGATGCGTAATACTACCTCAATATGTTTTAAATACTCCTCCCATGTGCGGCTATAAATAATAATGTCATAAAAAAAGACCCATACAAACTTCCTCAAGTGACCACAAAAAATGTGGTTCATGCAAGACTGGAATGTTTTTGGAGCATTGGTTAGCCCAAAAGGCATTATCAAGAACTCAAAATGTCCATAGTGACATCATAATGTTGTCTTGCGGATGTCTTGATCCCTCACTTTGATTTGATGATACCCCGATCTCAAATCAATCTTGGAAAAATACTTGGAACCTCTTAGTTCATCCATAAACTCATCGATCCTGGGGATTGGGTATCTGTTCTTCATGGTCATTTTGTTCAAATATCTATAATTAATGCACATCCTCAATGTTCCATCCTTCTTCTTCACCAAGACCACTGAAGAGGAAAAAGGACTGGTGCTAGGCCGAATTTTTCCCAAGGCCAAAATCTACTAAATGGATTTTTCAATCTCATCCCTATAGGCTTTGGGATGCCATAGTGTGTGGTGATCACCCCTTGGATCCCCTACTCCAACTCAATAGTGTGCTCAAATCCTCGGTCAGGAGGTCTCCCAGGTGGGATATCTCCAAATAATGTGGAGTATCAATCCAAAATAGATTGTACATATGGATGTACCGGTGAAACCTTGCTCCCTGCTTCTGACATACGCAGTTCTACTGCCCACTCTATGTCCCCTCTATGCAAATCAACTTCCATCCTGTGTGCTGAGACAATCTGGGGTGGATAGGTGTGTATGCCTTTGATTTTCTGATGTTTACCACTCCCTTTTTATGTTCATTCCATCTCTAGTGTTTCCCAGTCTATGGTAACCTTCCCTAAGGTGATTAAACACTGAACACCCAATATCACATTGGTGTTTGGTATATCAACCACAAAGAAGTGGTCGGTCATTGTGTAGGTTCTCATAGTGATGGTTAATGTCGAAACATATTTGGCACACTGCATGGTTCTAGCTCCCGAAACCAAAACTAAGAAACCCTCAAAATATTCTATGTGAATGCCCCTCCTTTGCACCAACTGTGTGCCAATAAAGCTATGGGTAGCTCCACTGTCTACCAATGTTGATACTCTTTGCCCCAAAATAGTGCCTCTAACCCTTAAATTTAGATACTTGGGAACTCTCCTCAAAGCTGCAAGAGTTCCTCCCATTGGAGAAAATGCTCCTGTTGTAGCCGCTACAACACCACCCAAAATTTTGGGTATATTCGAAATTTTGGGTCCCCCTCTGCTCGATTAGTTGTTAAAGCCTTTCACCCGACTTGCAGTCAGTTACATCCTAGCAACCTATCCCCAAACCCTCATGCACTCTCTCACCATCATGATCAGATGTTGTTTCTGCAATCACGCCATGTGTGGGAAGGATCATCCAGCGTATGCTCGAATAGGAACTTTCTGTGCATTGAGGATGTACATTAGCAGCCCTCTCGCTATGGGTCATTAAGCATGTTTTTTGAATACTTCTCTTCATCTCGTTAATCTCTAGGGACACCATTATCAAAGAGTAAACTAATTAATGTTATAATGTTTCATACAGGTCAATCCCACGGATGATACAACCAAAATGTCATCACCACACCGATGACGAGGATAAGATTAGTGCGAGTTGAAACATGAGAAGTGGAGGACGTCTATCACATGTACGCAGGAAATAAGACTGCGCTAGTCAAGGGAGCTTATGGTCACAATGGGACTTGGGAAAACATTGCAGGCTATAATTTGGTTGGCTTACTTGAAAGATCAACAAAAATGCCCATGGCCCTTTTGGTGTTGTGTCCATTATAGTTGCGACCTTGAATCAAGGTGACAATACCTCTGGATGTAGCAAACAATTCAAGCTGCTAAGATTTATTATGCATGCATTCATGCTTCGGCGTACAAAAGATTTACTTGTCAAGAATGGAACTCTTACATTGCCATCACTGTCTGGGGTTACAGTACTGGCTCCATTGGTCCCACTTCAGAAGAAAATTTATGTATCTGTATTGCATCAAGAGTTGCCCAACTTCAAACAAGTGGTTCAGGCACTCAGCATCAATATTTACAAAACAATATGGTACAACTATGAAAACATGTAGCCATTCTTATCTTTTCAATGGTATAGAGCCAGAGCCATTTGCAGAAGGTGAACACTTAGTTCAGGCGAGTGAGAAGCTCATCATCTTGGACATTTTGCTTAAGAAGCTGCATAGTCAAGGACATCGTGCTTGATTTCTTCTCAAACGACGCGGAAAATAGACATTCTTCAGGATTACTTAGAGCTATGAAGGTATTCTTATGAGTGTCTTGATGGATCAGTAAGAGCAGAAGAGCGTTTTGCAGCTATGCAAAGCTTTGGTGGCAAAGCATCAACACTGCCAGAGTCAAGGGACATCGGAAAGGCGAATGATGATACTCATGAAGCATTTGTATTTTAATATATACCCAAGCTGGTGGTGCGGTTTTGAATCTTGCAGGAGCTGATATTGTCATTTTCTGTGAGCAGAACTGGAATCCGCAAGTTGACAAGCAAACATTACAGTGTGCTCATTGCGTTGGTCAGTTGCATCATGTTTTGGAAATAAGCATTAAACACAGTTGAGGCAGTGATTATGCAAAGGGCCCACAGAAATTTGTAGCTTAGTCATAATGTGATTAGCCATGATGGTGTCAATCCAAAAGCACATAGATCAAACAGTATAGCAGGTGTCAATTTGAGGTCCATAATAATTTATGGCCTGCACAAATTTGAACCATCATAGCAACATAGAAGGAAGCTCTTGGTTGTACCAAAGTAAAGTAATGGCAAAGTACATTTTGTCTTTGGAGATTGTACAAATTCTATAAAAGGCCATTCTTTTGAACCAACAATGATTTTGAGGTGTGTTGACAAATCTGGCAAATTGGGGAAAGGGAAGCAATTTTTGTTAGACCTAAGCTACACGGTGGGTGCAATATTATGCAATTAAACCAAGGCGCAAGACAATGTAGTTTCCAAACCATATAAAATGGTGGATCAAGACTATATGAAAACATTACAAGTGAGCTTAATATTTCTATGGCGGATATAGTGATCAAAGCTTGTGTTTAAAACTTGGGGCGGAGTGTATGACAAACCTAAAGAAGTGTGTTATAATAACTATGGTGCGTTACAAATAAGCACAATTTTCGATGGCAGGTTTTCTACCTATGGTAAATGTTTGGAGCAGACGTATATATATACATATCGGTCAAACCTCACCATTAAAATATGGAGCAAAACTACAAATGGGTGCGAAGGCTTCTATGCATGGTGGTCGCATTTAATAATAAAAATCTGGAGCATATATTTAGTGTTCAAACGATGTTTGAAATACGAGCGGGAGGGTATAAAAAGGCCACGATGGCAATAACAACCCAACCAAAGACACAGTCATAAAGTCATGTTAATCCATACCCACTGTTTCAAACGGCGAAAAAAGTTCTGGTTCAAAACCATATCAGCCGAGACTGATCTTGTCGAGGCGTTCGTCTGATTGTTAATAGTTCAAGCTTTATCTATTTCGCATGGGCCACCAAAATAATCAGAATTCTCCAAAGGGCACCGTGTTAAGCTTGACCTCCACGTGTGGCAGATCTATGGTGTTTCACGTCCACGTGTTTCTATATGTGCCCAGTGGGGACCATTGGCGGCCAGCGCATTTGGAAGGTAAGAGTGAAGATGTAGATAACAAAAGGATCATGTGTTGAAATGCGTGAAGGTGCCATAACCATTACACATGGGCTATGTCACTGTTGCATGAAGGTGTTTTTGCATGCTGTTTTTGACTTTACAGGAGTTTGGAGTGCAACGCTAGGTTTGGCTTTCAAATATACGGCAATATTTAACGTATGGTGAGAATCACCACAGCACAACTAAAAAAAACCAGTGATCCATGTTGATTGCCACCTTGAAAAGGAATATGCACTCCAAAAGGATTGAAACACCACATACATCTGTTTGACGAGAAGAGAGCAGCGTTGGTGGCTATATCGCACCTCCCTTAACACATTTCATGGAGAAGGGTTGCAGCGCAATCAATATGCATGATCCCACTTTCAAAATCGATCGTGCATCGCGTTTAGCATCGGACAAAACACAGTGAAAATGGAAAACCTGACATACTAAGAGAACATGTATGTTGCTGCATGCGGTAAAGGTGAAAGGAATCATTGTTGTTTGTAACAGGTCGCTGTAAGAGGAAACATTTTGGTGCGATGTTGCGTGAAATCCCATCACAGCGACTCCATTTAACTGAGCGCTGGCACCCAGAGGCCTCGGATAAACATCGCACTTATAATTTGTTCAACGTGTGCACAGGGAAATCATAGATGAATCACCAAGTCGCACTTTGTGCAGTAATAAAGAGCGCAACCCCTGGATCATTGCAACCAGTCGCTGAGTCGCAGCGTTCCAAAACAAGCAATCTACGTGACCACTCGACTACGCGACCTCGTAGTGGGTCACAGTTGCTCACTAGTCACTGAGTCGCAAGTCTGGGGCATGAACGCAAAATGCGACCTAGTTGGATCTGCGACTATGCGACCCCTTGGTCGCCAAGTCGCAAGGTTGGACACCAGCGAATCCAGGACTGGGTGCGACTTTTCCGACTGAGTGTAATGAATTGTTTTAGAAAGAGCAGGGCTTTATTATCCCAAGCACATTGCAAAAATGAATTGCATGCCTTGATGTACACATTAATTTTGGAAAATCCATGAAAGCAGCGTGAGGTATGCGTTACCTTCGGAAACTTCCATAAAGAAGTGTGAGGATATAGCGGCATGCCCCTAACGCAGGCACTACCTTTGGTAAATTCCAGAAAAAAAATCCAATCGCCTTGTAAAGCCCCAGACTGCCTCAATCCACCATCATTTCCGACAAAATTACACTCTGTACGCTGTCATTCTATTTTCCATAACCACATTCTTTTCCATCTAACCAAAAATTTTCTTGGGGACCTTAGCATTGTGCAAATGCAATCCAAATCTATGTATGTGTCTCTATACCATGACCTCGACATTTAAAGCCGGCGTATCTCGTGAGGCCTTCACGGTGGATCAAGATCAACGGCGACAATCTATCCATGGGGTTTGTCTTATGTTATGTTTTTGGTGTAGGTCTGCATGAGGAAGCATGTTTATAAAACTCGCACGCCTTTCTGAAACTTGCAATTTTTCTGGTAACATTTCAAAACATCATGGTCATCGTGATCAATGCAGTATACATGGAGCTGGGGCGGGGATAATTTCTTCCACTGGCTAAATATAGCTATCACCATTTGATTATAGTAAAGGATTGTCATCCTTGTGTGGAAGGAGTAATACACCACAACTGTCCCGTTTGTTTTGAGTTTCGTTTAAACCCACGAGGGAGTAATACTACCTTATGGGCGTGATACTCATATGGACTATTTCAACGAAATGCAATGACACCTACAGGTCTTTGTCCAGCGTGTTTTAAGTCAGTCTTACCAGAACAATAAGATCCAGATTTTGTGCAATGATTGTAACATTGACAAGTACATGGTGCCTTTGTGATATTTACCTGAAGGTTCTGAGGGGAAATCGTAAAAGTTGTTACGACCACGTAGATGATCTTGAAATAAAGATCCATGTTCGGAGCAGCAAATCCACTGATCATTTGGACTGTATGAAAGTGGTTGTATGAGCATTGCAGTGGATGAATACCAGTCTAGTTAAAGTGGCTCTGAAAATGCGTTGTAGGCTGTTGCCATTTGCCCAACCTGCTAGGATCACAAACAGAAAATCTTTGATCTTATCAATAGTTTCTGCTGCAAACATTCAGAGCTTAGTGAAGACCTCGCCATGGCACAATACCTGACCATACAGGGGTCTAAGTTGTTATTTTCATTTCTGGAAATTAATTAACTATGCCCCTAACATTATTATTTGTCAATAAAAACATGTAACCTAGCTATGTGACTGTAGGTGGAAGCTGTCAGTCTGCGCATTGAGCCGAAGTTTTCCCAGCAAGCAAGGGGACCCTTTCTCAAAGAAAAGGAGGCGGGATAAAAAATATTGCTATGAAACCCAAGAAGGCCACAAATCGCATATCTTCCAATGTCGTAGATCGCATATCTGTCGAGGTCACAGGTCGCAGATGGTCCGAGGTCGCAGGTCGTGGATGGTCCGAGGTCGTGAGGTCGCAGATCTGCTTGAGTTCACAGGTCGCGTATGGTCTGAGGTTGCAGGTCACAAATCCCAGGAGGTCGCAGGTCACAGATCTACCGAGGTCGCAGGTCGCATGTCTTCCGAGGTCGCGAGGTCGTAAATCCTAGGAGGTCACAGATCTGCTTGAGGTCTCAAGTCGCAGATTTCTTCAGGTCGTGGGTCGCGGATGGTCCGAGGTCGTAGGTTGCAAATTCCCAAAGGTCACAAGTCGCAGATGTCGCCAGGTCGCTAAGTTTCATCCCCCACTAAATTCCCGACGGTGCGACCCAGCGATCTAGCGACTATGTCGCAAGTCGCAAAAGTGGCTCAGGTCGCAAGTCGTAGAACAGACTGGGTCGCAAGGCAACCCAACAGTTGGGAAAGTGAAAAGTCAGGGAGCCCAAAGGGCAAGCTTTGCTCAATAAATGATTCCTTCGGTAACTTGTAAAGGATCTTTTGTTTGAGACTCGAGCTGAGTACATTGTATTACCAGTAGATTATACATTTAATGATGAATACAAGCATTTTGAAATGTCCCTTTGTGGATCTAGTGTTATATGTATGAGCGCTATTGAGTATTATGTTTTCAGTTTCTGAACGTCTTTATATTAAGGGAACTGTACCTTTAATTCATATCACAATTGCATAACAGTTGGCTGAGTATGTTAATGGTGGTTGAGTCATTTCACTTTCTTAACGAATGATGATGGATTTGTTTATTAGCATTTGTGTTACCATTTAAAACTTTTAGGAAGTGAAGGGTGTTCTTGCTATGAGGAATTGTTTCCTTTGTGGTCAGAACAATTTACAAGCATGACCCTAATGAAGTGTTGTTAACAACACTTCTTTCGGTCTTCATGCTTTATTATTTCCTCTTGCTACTCATAGTGTTTCATGTACATTTAATGCATCAATCATATGTCTTGTATCATTTGATTAGGTGTGTATCCACTGTTTTATAGAGTTTAAGTGAGACCCAAAGAAAGGAGAAATTAGCGGTAGTCGGACCCACACCCCGGACGGGATCCCTATTCCAAACGGTTCAAGGTCTAATTGGGACCTTTTACCAGGGAGATCCCCTGCTATTGGCTGGATATATTTTCCCGTCAACAGCTCCCAATACATCTCCCATGGGTGGTGCACCTCTTTCTACTGCTACAACGTTGGTATCCTTCTCCTCATTAGAAAATATCTCAATGCAATGTGCCTTCCCTGAAACACATTGGTGGTTTGGTACCCATGGCTCCCGACAAGTGAAGCAAAGTTTCTTATTTCTTATATCTCTTCGACCATTATCAAGAGATTTCTTCTCCTGATCCTCCTTTGTTTAAGAGGAGATAATTTTCTGAAAAGGGGCCTTTGCCTTGGGTAAAGCATGCTGCAGGTCCCTAGCCCTCTCCATAGATTCTTGGAGCGTAGTTGGTCTAGTATATTTCACCAACCCATGCAATGGCTCAATCATCCCATCAATGAACATTCATACTCTCCTGGTCATAGTGAGGTCAGATACCATGACTGAAAGCTTTAGAAACTCATAGATATAAGTTTCTAAATCTCCTATTTTCTTGAGCTTGGTTATCCCCACAAAGCGTGATTCCGGATCCCTGGGATCAAATATCTCCACCAACCTCTGGGTGAAGTCTGAATATGAAATGATACTAGCATTCCCAAGCGTTGATAACCCATGAAACCACCACTCATGTGCCTCACCTTCTAGGTGTAGTGCTGCTATTTTGATAGCCTCCAATTCTGAAACTCTTTTGACTTGGAAGTAAGTATCCGACTTCTCTACCCAACCCTTAGTTGTGCACTTGGGTGATCCATCATAAGAGGGAAAAAATAACCTCCCCAAGTTTCACTGTAGATATTGGTTCTACATGTACCCTCCATTTTTATGGTGATTGAAGGATATCCTACCATCCTTGATCCGACAGAACTCCTAAAAGTTCAAATGCTCCTTAAACCTCCAGGATTGAGATTCATATTCCACAAAATAGTCACCAAGGTTTTCTTCCCTCAAAGGCCATCCTTCCTCATCTGCAAATGATAGGAATGTGGGAATAGTGGAGCGTTGTGAAGAAGGTTGTGCTACTGATTGCTCCCACCATAAGTGTGGAGTGTTGGAGCTTTCTCCATGGTGAAACCCTATAGGGTATTCCTTCTGTCTTTCAAATCTCATCTCCTTGATATTTTTTCCAATGTTCTGCATGGTATGAAGAATAAGTTTTGGGATCTATCTCTCCTCCATGGCTATAGATGTATTGCCCCACAAGCTGAGCCAAGATTAGAGCTTTGATACCAGTTTAATATTCCAAATTAGGAAAGACAACAATATTGAACACCAAATTGAAATGTATAGCAAATAATAATGCAAAACATATGAGAAAATCATCGATCCATTAGATTATGTATTAGTGCAGAAAAATATACAATGCGTTGAGGAACAAATCACTCAAAATAGGCAAACAAGCCTCCAAAGCCCAGAAATGCTAGAATCCCAAGGGATGCTACAAAAAAGAAATGCTGGAATACATGAAAACACGGTCCCAATGAGGGTTACTGCTACAGGAAAATAAAAATGAATGGATCTACTGATATATTACTCAAAAGGAGCTAAAAATGGTGAACTAGTCTCTCAAGCACAATCCCAAGATAACCCGACAAGGGTTTCTTGAAATACACAAGATGAAAAAAGTGCAGACTGCAACTCTGTGGATGAATCACATTGTATCACTAAATCTCTGCTGCAAAATCACTGAAATGAAAAATATATGGTTGTAACTTCTCCTCCCTAGCTTTCCGGGTGAAAGACTGCTTGTTTCACTAGGAAACTAGCTCATAAATAGGGTTTTGCACCCCTCCACTACAACACCATGGAAAATAACGCAGTTCCTCAAGGAAAATATGTTGTGGCTATAGGTGACTACTTGGCCCAATGAAAAATGGTGGAAATGAAGCTTAGAATACTCCTCTTAGATAGGCTTTTCAAGTCCTCCAAGATAGAGTGTGGGATTCCCGCATGGAAATTCCCTTGTACTAAACAGTACAACAAACTCAGCTAAATTTCTGAAGCATGCAATAAGTCATAAGACTCAAAAAAAAAAAAATTCTAAATGCCCCCCATGGCTGCCATTCCTTCCCTTATATTCTTGGTGAGCTTCCTCACCCTTTGCCCCACTCATTTATGAGGTTACTTCCATGCAAAGACTCCTCCTCCAAAACTGTGTTGTCCCCACTAGCTCCACTCTCTTCTTTGGCAACGCTGTTGATTTGGTCAACTTTGACCAGTATACATGAATTGCTCACTTTCACACCCAAGGTGGCCTTATTTTGACTATCTAAACTAATCCACATCCATAATGGAAGTGATTTATTCCTACTAAATAGATTTAAGGGTATCCCTACCCCACTTATTCCTCTAGACTATAAATAGAAGCAACATATAATATTCCAACTAGATGAAAGCTAATTGGAAATATTACACATTGGTTAATGAAATGGTTTGGTTCATCACATAATGCGCACAAGGAGGTAGTTTGAGGTGTCATTGAGTCGATTTGCCTCCTCATATGTTGAGAGGTTGTGTGACCTTGGATGTTAAGGGGATATGAGCATGAAGGTTCTTCCCCAGAAACATAAACGATGGTTTTGGATCCATCATCTACCATTGGCGTGGTTGGTAGTGATGGGGTCATAGTATTGGCTTGGGCAAGCACACCTAAAGAATTTCGATATCAAGGGATGTCAGGGAAATGATGAGCGTAATGCTCATATTTTTCACATATAGCACATACATGGTTGGTGTGCAATGCCTTATTACACACATGTGTGGTATTTTCTACAGTAGGTGGTGGAGCATTCTCTAGAATTTTTGGGGCATGTGTAAGAGATTTTAACTCATCTAACTCAAGGAACATGTTAGTAGGGTGCCCCATTAATTCACAAAAAACACAGGGTGGAGGTACCCTAGTTGAGGAAGAACTGGAAGTTTCCATCTTCTTTCATTTTTTCTTACCTCTCTTCTTGGAACCAACTAGTGTCGATGCATGCAATTCTTGATTTATGGTGGATTCCTGAGGACTAGGGGCTACAAGAATTATTGCTGTCGAGGTGATACCTGAATTTTATGGCATGGTCGGAGGGGCCAGGTACCAGATCAATATAACGAGAGCCATTTTTGGCAACATTAGTGTTTTCATGACTTGGTGTGAGACAAAACCAGGCGAAGGTTATAGTAAGGGTGCTTGAGTGATAACATATGGTAGGAATGTAGAGTCATCCGTTGTAGCACTAATGGTGTCTGGAACTAGTTCTCGACTCTCTAGGGTGTTTGATGAACTCAACATGCATACCAAAGATTTTGTTTTTGGGGTTTTTTCCTCCAACAAAGGGTCTCTAGGGTAAGTACTGAGGAGTGTTGATGGTTTGAATTGATCATGTCTGAATTAAGTATACGTTGTGATAAATTAGGGAGAAGATCCGACAAAAGGTAGCACGCCATCAGGGGCAGTTAATGTCTTCTTATCACAGTATGTGAGTTGGTAAATTGTAATAATTTATCATCATTAGGGAACATCTGTTGGGGTTCCCATGTTTTGGCCAGATTGGCAAGACCAAAAGATGAGACAACATCAAAACCACTTTCAGACCTCAGGATCTAGCCCTCCTGTGTCCAGAGAGGGATCTCTCTAATAGAACAAAGAATGATATATCTTTGAAGCTCAAAATGAGATGTTAGGCTAGGTATGAAGCACAAAGGAGGGTTTAAAATGATTTGGTTGGCTGGTTGCTGGGTTGGTCATGAGATCATAGACTGAGAAGGTGATGGGAGAAAAGGAAAAAAACAACAGGATGTTTCAGCAAAGAGGATAGGTCAAGAGAGTGCCATGCATTGGGATATGGAGTCATGAAAGGGAATTACTTGCAACAACTAGCCAGGCTTTGAGAGGGCAAGTCATATACACTAAAGGATATTTTTAGATAGATGGTGGGATGGAACATTAAGGAAAGACGGTGAAAGAAGGAAAGACACCCAATTTCTATCTATAGATCAGGTCAGAGGTCATTTAACTCTAGACCTGCTTAGACCTACTCAAAGGGAAGCTCTCAAGGAGGGACAAAGGGGCAGCTTATAGATCAAGCCAGAGGTCATTTAACTCCAGGTCAGATTTAGCATGTTCCAAGAAAACAAAGATAAGCTTAACAGAAGAGATCTTAGAAGGGCCAGCTGGTCGCACAAGGATCCTAGTGGACAGGGCTAAACTCTAGTCCCCTGTGTTCCCAAATCTTCTAGCTTAAAACCAACAAGAACATCCAAGAACAGATTCATTTAATTCATACATCATCTAGCAGGCAATGACATCCACTACACCAGTTAAATTAACTGAAATCAATCCTCAGATAACACATTTAACATAAAACATTGAGGGCAAGGAGAGCAGAGACATAGGGTACCTAACAAGGGTAAATCCTATGCCATATTTCTGATGCAAGCCCAGAAGAAAATGAAACAGTATGAAAATGTAATAAACAAAGTTAGGAAAACATCACCAATAGTAATAGACCAAGATCCTGTGAAATGTGCTTTGATTAATTGATGAAAAACCAGTCACATACACTGAGCTCAATAGCTGTTACAATCCAAACTTCTCCTCCCAGCCTACTACATACAACTACTCTGCTACTCCCTCCCAAACTGTTCTAACAGTCGAAACTGAATCCCTCTGACTACAACGGCAGCAGCTGAACAACAACCTTTACAATATGTTCTTGGGACTTCTTATAGGAGAAAATAATAACAGGAGTAGATGTAAACTTAAATGCAACATTAAAAATCTGAAGCAACAGGAGGGCCAAGGCTCCATTCAGCTTAAATTCTGGGCATTTATCTTTGGTACTCGTTGGATGATGGAGTGGTCTTCGTCAGGTTTCCATTTACTCAAGGTATGTCTTTGGTGTACTGAACAAAATGCAGAACGATGATGCTATGGTCTACCATAATATATAACTAATGCATTGTTAGCATATGACTGTTGTCAGGGCTGAAAATCTCCCTAGAACATGGTATAGAATGCAGACGGTATGGGCACCTTGTCCTTTTATGGAAGAACGTACTGCTGATATGAAAACCCTGATAGTATGGTTTTTTGTGCATTGGACCTTATGAGCGATCCACGGGGTCTTTGATTCTGGTACCTTGCCTTTGGATAATTGGATTAAGGCTTATAATATGCAATTACAGGCCTTGAACACTCTATTTTCCCACTGATACTTCTTTTGCAGCTTTCTCGATTTCCTCTGACTGCGAAATCTGTGCTTTAAATGGTTCTGGAAGGTTTGATAGAGTTTTTAGCTTCGTTCTTTGAATTCACATCCTGTCATGGCTCCTTCCTAGACCTTTTTCATAATTTCAGCCTCTGCACATGGCTTTTCCTACGTTCTGTGCCATAATAATAGTGCGTATTGACCATGGCGGGTTTTACCACCTGATAAACCTGAAAAAAAACGAAAACGGTTACGAAAAAATTTATGGGGAGGGTGGTATGGATGAATGTGACAATGGCAGCGTGGCATGGACGAGGATGATGACTGCAGAGGGTACTATGGAGGAAAATATGGCACAGCGGAAAATGCATGGGAAAACATCGAGGCAGATGTTTTAACGTAAAAACATTGAACTTTGACCTTGGAACAAATATATATAACAAGGGCGGGCGAATGTACAGTGGAGAAACGTGGAGTGGTGACGCAGAAGGACTGGGAGATGGCGGGATAGTCATCAGTGGGGGAAAACAAAACTGGACCGTCCGATCTTAGGAGGAGGTCGATGGCTAAGGACGTGTCGGGGGGCGATGGACGGTGGGCCAGGGGTACGGATGCCTTTGATTATCGCGTACGCAGCTTCGTGGAGCGATCACCGTTGGATTGCCTACCCCAGATAGGACGATGCACAATGATATCGCTCTGCATCCATGGACGAACTTTAATGCGCGATGGGAGGGTGGTTTTCCAGCCGTACCGGTGCCATGCGTCAGATGATGTATGGGATTGCTCTGAAAATGAGAATACTGTTCGATCTCCAAACAAAGTTCGATGGAGACCGGCGGTTTTGAATAGTGCTCGGGCGTGGGGACCATAGGCGGACGGGAGGATATGGACCGTTGGATCATCACTCAAATGGACGACGGACCTTTGATCGGGCGGTGAATGCGTCGAATGATGGTAGTTGCGGGGGCAGAGATCGTTGTCCATTCTGTTTAGATCAACGATTGAAAACGCGCCCGATGAACATATGAGATAAGCGTTTCATGTCCTAGCACCTGGTCATGGCGCTGGGTCACGTAGAGGAAAAAGATACAAGGGGCTTGGCCAAAAGGGGCTAGGACCATATGTGTACGAATGTGGGTTTTGGCTCATTTTTAATGCATTTTGAGGGTAGGAAAAGGCAACGATAGAGGAAACAAGGGTTAATTACACCACACCAGGGATGTGTGTATGGTTTAGAGGGGGTTCATTGGGAAAGTTTAGAAGGATTAGGGGCAGGATTTTGGGGTGAAAAGGGGGGACTTGAAAAAAGGAAAAAGGGATGAAATGGAGAATTCTGCAGGGAACAAGGGGCAAATGTAGACTTTTTGGAGCACAGCTTTTGCAATCAGTGAGACCTTATAAAGGGAGTCAGCAGAGGTAATTTTATCAAAGGAAAAGGCGCAGGAGACTTCAAGGATGATGTGTCTTCAGGGGAGATATATTCCTTGAAGGCTCAAAAACAATTTAGCCCCCCGTTTGCTTGTCAAAAATTTATAGGGACTAACAGTGGCTCCACATGGGGATGGCTTCTTCTTGAAGGAGTCAAGAATTCATAAAATGATCTTTAGTGTAGGCCAGATGCCTGCCGTTTGGGCCACCTTTCTTATTTGATTTTCAACTGCCACAAACATGGTAGATCAGCAGAAAAATTCCCAAACAATCTACCTACCCATCCTACAATCCTAGCATTTTCTTTTAGGGTGCATTCGGACTAGCGGACCCTTTACATCATTTATTTTTACAAACAGAAAATAAACCTATTATTAATATACCCTTATTACTCCATGAGACCAAATTAGACTGTTGGCCTCATAGCTTCTCTACCTAATCTAATATCTGCTAGGATTAAAATGTCTAGCAGATTTCTTCTCTACATTCTACAACAGAAATTGAAAACATTCAAGCCAGGATTAGACTGTCTGACTTGCTGGACTTTGCAGAAATTAAAAACAACTGACTAAATGCTCATAGACTGAGATTTATTAAGCCTTTCCTACCTACCCTACTCTAACTAGAATATTTACAAGTATAGCTTACAAACATTGTCTTCCAATGCAACCAGTCTATCAAATGATCCCATGATTGGTCTCTCTTGCTCAACTCCTTGAGCAAGCTGGATAAGTAGGGCAGCTCCCACTCTTTTGGTTCCACAATAGCAGCTTTGGAAATTTTTCTTTCTGTTTGCAACATGCTGCTCATAAAGACCTTTGATCCTTCCTCAAATGTTTGCAGGAAATGAGCATAAGGATCATGAAAAGATACCTGGATATGAATATTTGGCAAGCAGGCTTCAACCAGGATCTCTTCTTCTTCCACTGGATCAAGAAGAAGACTCTCTTGCGAAAGATAATCTCCCTCATCTTTTTCATTTTCTGAACTAGAGGGCTCATCATATATGGCAGTGATGGCCTCTTGGAACTGTGATATATTCTGCTCTGGTGGGCTGAGCTCTATGAAAAGATCAATGTATTCTTGAGAAGTGGCATGTTCTTTTGCTTCCTCTTTTACAAGAGAAGGCTCGTTGTTCTCAAACTGCTCAAAGATCTCTTCCTTGTTTTCCTCTTCATCTTCTGAGATGAAAGGCTGCTGACCTCCAGTCATGTGAAAACCGTTACTGATGAGTTGTAATGGAGTGAAGCAAGGATCTAGAGATCCTTCACCCTCTTCTGCACTCTTAAAGCTTTCTTCATTAGTATCATAAATAGCCTACATTGGCTCATTACTCTCTGGAAGTAAAGGGAACTGATTTTCGTCCCAAAAATCTACCAATGATGACCCTGCAAGATCATCTTCTGTTTGGAGAAAATCATCATCAGATATATCAAAAATAGGAAAATCATGAATATAAGTAATGCTGCCAACCGAACATACTGGATTATCAGAAGATTTTTCTTCACTCTGATTTACACGTGAGCATTCCAACTCTGTACAAAAAAGCTCATCAGATGAATGGACAAGGACGCCTGATCTGTAAAAAATTTCATAGGTTGTCCGTCTATTGATGATCTGATCTATTTCTTCTTCTGTCAAAGGGGAAAATGGTCTTGTGTTCCTTTGTGCAGAAGTGCAGCAGCTCTCTATTTCCTTTGAAAACTAGATTTGAGGCAGAATTTCATCTGAAGCCTCAACTGCAAGGGATGATGGATCAACATCTGAGTTTTCAGGAATATCTTGAGGAATGTCTATGATCTCTTGACTTTTTTCTTCCTCAGCTGATTCATATATGTTCTTGTGATAGCCAGGGTGCATATGAAATGCTTGAATGGCTATTAAAAAATCTTCAGGATGCATATTAACCAAATCCTCATCAATATCTAACAGGTACCGTATGATATCCTGAGATTGATCACAACAATCCCATGATAAGGATGGATATTTTCCTTTATAATTCTTGTAAAATACATGGTGCATGACCTTTAAAGAAAACAAACTCCGAGGTTCTAACCATTCATACCAGACTCTAGTTTTTCCTTCTAATGCTTCCATGAACATTTTCATTAGGCAGTATTCATGCCATTCAACTTTAAATTTCCAGACATGTATATGAAAATTGATGAGATGTAGCGAGGGGTCATCAGCATTTTCACCCTGAAAGGTAGGCAGGTTTTTT